>JAVSCE010005099.1:0-180224 GCA_032199065.1 Smutsia gigantea | reverse complement strand
ATGGAGGAGGAAGAATAAGAAGGGAGAGAAATAAAGAATCATCAGACTGTGTTTACAATAACTTAACAAGAAAGTTAAATTAGACTGTTAGATAGTAGAGAACCTACCTTTGAACCTTTGGTAACCACGAATCAAAAGCCAACAATGGCAATCAGTACATATCTATCGATAATCACCCAAAATGTAAATGGACTGAATGCACCAATCAAAAGACACAAAGCAATAGAATGGATAAAAAAGCAAGACCCATCTATATGCTGCTTACAAGAGACTCACCTCAAACCCAAAGATATACACAGACTAAAGGTGAAAGGATGGAAAAAGATATTTCATGCAAACAACAAGGAGAAAAAAGCAGGTGTTGCAGTACTTGTATAGGACAAAATAGACTTCAAAAGGAAGAAGGTAGCAAGAGATAAAGAAGGACAATACATAATGATAAAGGGGTCAGTCCAACAAGAGGATATAACCATTTCAAATATATATGCACCCAACACAGGAACACTGACATATGTGAAACAAACACTAACAGAATTAAAGGAGGAAATAGAAAGCAATGCATTCATTTTAGGAGCCTTCAACACACCACTCACTCCAAAGGACAGATCAACCAGACAGAAAATAAGTAAAGACACAGAGGCACTGAACAACACACTAGAACACATGGACCTAACAGACATCTACAGAACTCTACATCCAAAAACAAAATACACATTCTTCTCAAGTGCACATGGAACATTTTCCAGAATAGACCACATACTAGGCCACAAAAAGAACCTCAGTAATTTCAAAAATATTGAAATTCTACCAACCAACTTCTCAGATCACAAAGGTATAAAAGTAGAAATAAATTGTAGAAAGAAAACAAAAAGGCTCATAAATACATGGAGACTTAACAACATTCTCCTAAATAATCAATGGGTCAATGACCAAATTAAAACAGAGATCAAACAATATATGGAGACTAATGACAACAACACAAAGTCTCAACTTCTGTGGGATGCAGCAAAGGCAGTAGTAAGAGGAAAGTATATTGCAATCTAGGCCTATTTAAAGAAAGAAGAACAATCCCAAATGAATAGTCTAAAGACACAATTAATGAAATTGGAAAAAGAACAAATGAGGCCCAAAGTCACCAGAAGGAGGGACATAATAAAGATCAGAGAAGAAAAAATAAAATTGAGAAGAATAACACAATAGAAAAAATCAATGAAACCAAGAATTGGTTCTTTGAAAAAGTAAACAAAATAGATAAAGCCCTAGCCAGACTTATTAAGAGAAAAAGAGAATCTACACACATAAACAGAATCAGAAATGAGAAAGGAGAAATCACGACGGACCCCACAGAAATACAAAGAATTATAAGAGACTACTATGAGAATCTATATGCTAACAAGCTGGAAAACCTAGAAGAAATGGACAACTTCTTAGAAAAATACAACCTTCCAAGACTGACCAAGCAAGAAACAGAAAAACTAAACAGACCAATCACCAGCAACGAAATTGAATCAGCAATCAAAAAACTACCCAGAACAAAATCCCCAGACCTGATGTATTCACCTCTGAATTCTACCAGACATATAGAGAAGAAATAACACCCATTCTCCTTAAAGTTTTCCAAAAAATAGAAGAGGATGGAATACATCACTCTAATACGAAAACCTGGCAAAGACCTCACCAAAAAAGAAAACTACAGACCAATATCCCTGATGAACGTGGATGCAAAAATACTCAACAAAATATTAGCAAACCAAATTCAAAAATACATCAAGAGGATCATACACCATGATCAAATGGGATTCATCTCAGAGATACAAGGATGGTACAACATTCGAAAATCCATCAACTTCATACAGCACATCAACAAAAAGAAGAACAAAAACCACATGATCATCTCCATAGATGCTGAAAAAGCATTTGACAAAATTCAGCATCCATTCATGATTAAAACTCTCAACAAAATGGGTATAGAGGGCAAGTACCTCAACATCCTAAAGGCCATATATGACAAACCCACAGCTAACATCATACTTAAGAGTGACAAGCTGAAAGCTTTTCATCTAAGATCGGGAACAAGACAAGGATGCCCACTCTCTCCACTGTTATTCAACATAATATTGGAGGTCCTAGCCATGGCAATCAGACAAAACAAAGACATACAAGGCATCCAGATTGGTAAAGAAGAAGTCAGATTTTCACTATTTGCAGATGACATGATACTGTACATAAAAAACCCTAAAGACTCCATTCCAAAACTACTAGAACTAATATCTGAATTCAGCAAAGTTGCAGGATACAAAATTAACACACAGAAATCTGTTGCTTTCCTATACACTAACAATAAACTAACAGAAAGAGAAATCAGAAAAACAATTCCATTCACAATTGCATCAAATAGAATAAAATACCTAGGAATAAACCTAACGAAGGAAGTGAAAGACCTGTACTCTGAAAACTACAAGACACTCCTAAGAGAAATTAAAGAGGACACTAACAAATGGAAATGCATCCCATGCTCTTGGCTAGGAAGAATAAATATTGTCAAAATGCCTATACTACCTAAAGCAATCTACAGATTCAATGCAATCCCTATCAAACTACCAAGAGCTTTCTTCAATGAACTGGAACAAATAATTCTAAAATTCATATGGAACCACAAAAGACCCCGAATAGCCAAAGCAATCCTGAGAAGGAGGAATAAAACAGGGGGAATTGCGCTCCCTGACTTCAAGCTCTACTACAAAGCCACAGTAATCAAGACAATTTGGTATTGGCACAAAAACAGACCCACAGACCAGTGGAACAGAATAGAAAATCCAAACATTAATCCAAACATATACAGTCAATTAATATTTGATAAAGGAGCCTTGGATATACAATGGGAGATGACAGCCTCTTCAGCAGCTGGTGTTGGAAAAACTGGACAGCTACATGTAAGAGAATGAAACTGGACTACTGTCTAGCCCCATACACAAAGGTAAACTCAAGGTGGATCAAAGACCTGAATGTAATCATGAAACCATAAAACTCTTAGAAAAAAACATAGGCAAAAATCTCTTGGACATAAACATGAGCGACTTCTTCATGAACATATCTCCCCGGGCAAGGGAAACAAAAGCAAAAATGAACAAGTGGGACTATATCAAGCTGAAAAGCTTCTGTACAGCAAAGGACACCATCAGTAGAACAAAAAGACACCCTACAGTATGGGAGAATATATTCATAAAAAACGTATCTGATAAAGGGTTGACATCCAAAATATATAAAGAACTCATGCACCTTAACAAACAGAAAGCAAATAATCCAATTAAGAAATGGGCAGAGGACATGAATAGACACTTCTCCAAAGAAGAAATTCAGATGGCCAACAGGCACATGAAAAGATGCTCCACATCGCTAATCATCAGAGAAATGCAGATTAAAACCACAATGAGATATCACCTCACACCAGTGAGGATGGCCAACATCCAAAACACAAACAACAACAAATGTTGGCGAGGATGTGGAGAAAAGGGAACCCTCCTACACTGCTGGTGGGAATGCAAATTAGTTCAACCATTGTGGAAAGCAGTATGAAGGTTCCTCAAAAAACTCAAAATAGAAATACCATTTGACCCAGGAATTCCACTCCATGGAATTTACCCTAAGAATGCAGCAGCCCAGTTTCAAAAAGACAGATGCACCCCTATGTTTATCGCAGCACTATTTACAATAGCCAAGAAATGGAAGCAACCTAAGTGTCCATTAGTAGATGAATGGATAAAGAAGATGTGGTACATATACACAATGGAATATTATTCAGCCATAAGAAGAAAACAAACCCTACCATTTGCAACAACATGGATGGAGCTAGAGGGTATTATGCTCAGTGAAATAAGCCAGGTGGAGAAAGACAAGTAACAAATGATTTCACTCATATGTGGAGCATAAAAGCAAAGAAAAAAACAGCAGCAGACTCACAGAGCCCATGAATGGACTAATAGTTACCAAAGGGAAAGGGACTGGGGAAGATGGGTGGGAAGGGAGAGACAAGGGGGAAAAATGGGCATTGTGATTAGCAGATGTAATGTTGGGGGGGGGGTGTGGAGAGGGCTGTACAACTCAGAGAAGACAAGTAGTGATACTATACCATCTCACTATGCTGATGGACAGTGACTGTAATCGGGTTGGTAGGGGGGATCTGATAAAGTAGGTAGTTTAATAACCATAATATTGCACATATAATTGTAGATTAATGATACCAAAATAAATTATAAAAAAATAAAAATAAAAACTCTGAAAACATAACGAATACTGTAAGAACTCATAATCCCACGGCTTAATTTTAAAATCTTAATATCCTGGTGCATTAAAGCCTATAGTGAGACAGAGCATTTGAAAAAAAGCCTTTAATTAAAACATGTAATTTTAAGATTACCTTTAAATCCCTCAGAATGCATTTAAAACCAACAAATAGTTTCTTCCCATATTATGTATAGAATTGAAGAGCTGGACATGGCTCTGAAAGTACTCAGCTCAGCCACACCCTTGGAGCTCAGAAGGTTAAGGCTTTGCTGGCCATGAATGGCTCTGTCAGGCTCCTGACCTGCCCTTTGCTCTTCCCTGCATTATGACAGACTCCCCCTCCACTATTCCTTTGCCTCTGAAGCAAGGTGGCTGAGTGGGTGACATAAAATAGGGCCCAAAAAGAGCCATCAGTGACAGGAAGGCTGAGGGACTACTACAATCAGGAGCTAAGTAAGATGCCAGGCTGGACATGACCCCCCAGCAGCCCTGAAGAGCGGGTTAAGGCTGTGTCTTACTTTGCTAGGGCTGCCAGAACAAAGTACTGCAGACTAAGGGACAGAACTGTTTTCTCCTACTTCTGCAGGCCAGAAGACCTAGATCCGGGCTGGCAGGGTTGGTTTCTTCCAAGGCCTCTGTCCTTGCTGTGAAGAAGGCCATGTCCCTGTGCCTCCACAGAGTCCTTTCTCTGTGCAGGTGTCTTAATCGCCTCTTCTTAAAAGGACACCAGTTACATTGGATGAAGGTCCACTCCAATGGTCTCATTTTAACTTAAAGTCCTCTTTAAAGGCCCTTTCTCCAAATACAGTCATATTCTGAGGTACTGGTGGTTAGGACTTCAACATACTAATTTTGGAAAGGGAACAATTCAGCCCATAACAGGATGGTTTATGGTTACTGTTAATCTGATTGAATTTTGGGACTTGGGATTAAATGAACTGAACGGTCCAAACACAAACTGGCAAAGGAAACAACTGCCAGGTCTGAGCAGCATGGGCGGCCTCATATTCTTTAGAATCTTAGATCCTGAGGAAGAAAGCATGGGACTGTAACTCAAGACCATGACTAGTTCCAGCTCTGCCATTACGTGGCTGTGAGACTTTGGGTGAGTTTCCCTTGTTTGTCTAGGCCTCAATTTCGTCCTCTACAACACGTGGACACAGCATCAGTTTAAAATGAGCTGCTTGATGATCTCTAAATTCTCTCTAAACCTCATAAACCACAAAAAGCACACATACACTCAAGTTTTGCTTCTGACATTATCACAAACCACCCCAAAGAGTCACATTCTTTAGCTGGACAGTCATGTACTCAACTCCGAGGATCCCCTGAACTGATGGCCCTGACTGACATGGTTCCCCTTCTTGCCATTCAGCTAGTCTACTGGCTATTCCCCTCCCCTCCTCTATCAATGTCTAGTAAAACCCCCTCTTTTCTGCCATGTCACTCATTCTTAAGATCCCGCTGCTTCAAATGCTGCCTCCTTCGTCAAACACACCCTGAGCAGACGTGGCCTCTCCCTGCCTTGTTTGGTTTTACCTCTCTTGCCGTACATTTGTCATTCTCTCTAGTCTCACCATGATTTCATTCCTCAGAACTATCTACACAGACCCTCAAGTGCAAAGGAGAACTACAGCATACTTACTACCTTGTATAAATGAAGGAAATGAGAAAATGCACATGTCTGCACCTTGGTGCAAAAAGCAATATTGGAAAGTTAACCCAGAAACTGTGACACGGATTGCCCCTGGGGGAGGGGTGAGTAGGAATGAAGTAGAAATGACGGCCAGATGAGAATGGGGTAGAAGGGTGATGCAGAAGGACATGTCTTTGAGCATTTATTTCTGTATAGTTCTGATTTTCATGTTCTGATTTCACATGTAAACAAATACATAAGAAAATAAGTAAGTAAAATCAATCAGGATGGGTAAAAAAACAAACCTAAAAATTAAACGAATGAGCTCAATTCAAATTCAAATAAATGATATCATCAAGAGGGAGACAGGAAGGGAAAAATAACCTTGCATCCCAACTCTGAGTCCAGCCAAAGAAAATGCACTTTTACCTGGATCTGGTAACTGGACTTGTGAAGATTAATGAAGAAAAAGGGAGGAGGGTGTATTTTTTTTTAAGTAAGCTAAACACTGATTTAGCTCATTTATTTCATAGTTGATACAACAGATATTGTTAAATATCTACTCAGTATCCAGTCTCCCTTTTCCTGTTTTGTAACTGAAGCTTGATTTTACTGGGTACAGAAATGCACTCAGCTGAAAATCTCCTTCCAGCCTCTCTTGCAGCGGAGATGGTCACATGACATGGTTTAACCAAGGAGATAAACTTGGAAGAAGGTGGGGGCGGAAGGCGGGTTCTGAGCAAGCTTTTCCAAGGGGGCTGACTCACCTGGTATCCACACTTTTTCCCATCCCCTTCTTCCCTGTCAGAGACATAGACATGAGGCGGAGGCTGAATCAGCCACCCTAGGACCACAAGAAGACAAGCATATACTAAGGATGATTGAAGGGAAAGAGACAGGTGTCTGGGCCCCAGAAGACATTGTGGAATGGAAATGACAGTTCTCTACTACCTATCTTGCTTTTTCATTACATGATAAAATTAAGTATATTAAATAAATAACTTTTTCAGCCAATATTTTTCAGGTCTGTGTAACACATAGCTGAACGTAGATTCTGACACAGCTGAGGCTAGTGACAGAGTCAGATTTAGAATCCACGCCTCTCCACTCTCAGCTCAACTACACGTGCCACTTACAAGTAATCCCTAACTCCTGTAAACCCAGCACTGCACTGATAGGGTCCTCTTATTTATCAAAAAAAAGGCTCCATTATTGCACATTCCAGTCTGATTAAGCTGGGATTGGCAAGAATCCCTGGTTACTGCTGAATCCATGAATTCATGTACTACGAACTCTTCCTTCTTTTCCTTTGAACTAGATAATAGACAAAGAATTTTTTAAATTAAGGATAAGCTCTTTTCCTATACTTACACTCAGACTGAATATATTTAGAAAAGCATTGAAGTCTAAGCCTTGGAAATATAGCCTGAACATATCATGGTTTGGGTGTTTCAGTAACATCACACCACAGAGAGGTCTTTCCTTATTCCACCTTCACACTCACCTTCCTTCTCTGCACTTGGCCTCACCTTCAGAACACTCTTAAAATTCTTTGTCATTCACCCATCTTTCACACTAGATTGTCATCTTCTCAAGGGCAGGCACTAGGTCTAGTGTGTCCACTATCTAGAAAAATATCCACCTCATGGGAGTTGTCTTCATTAGTAAATGGATGGGAAGAAGTGTGTGTAAGTAATCCTTACACAGTGGATTATTCTGGGCCTCAGAGAAGAAAAACACATAATTAAAGAGCTTAATTTTGTGACTTTCAAAAAAATATTAATGAAATGAGGTTTTACTCTGAAATCAGGAAAGGATATTTTGGGGCTTTTTTAGAATTAAGAAACTCATTTGGAACCAGGCTCTGCTCATTAATTTAAGAGAAAAATCTTCTCACTGAAGTGTTTAAAGGCATTATTAGAATACAAAAAGTGGGATTAATTTTTACTGCATCCACTTGGCTACCTAGAAATCCAAAACACACCCAGGAGTGCTGCAGGCCCTTAAACACACTGGTATTACATCCTCTATTATAGCTCCTGACACATAATACTAACTTAACTTAGTAAAGGAGTCTAAGTTGCGGGTCAAGGACACCCAGCCAACAATATCCAAGGCCAAATGTAAAGTTGCTGTGTCACAGCCTCTGCAGACCTGAAGGTGATCAGCTGCTGGTTCAGAATCCTTGCTGGCACTCAGCTCAGCTGGGCACAGAACTGAAAATGAATAATTCACATGTCAAGTATGAATCGTGACCATTCCCCAAAGCAGGAGGAGTCTTTTCCCATTTTTCAAGAGAGTCTTCTAAATACCAACACTCACTCAGCACTCGGAGCTGCTAGCGTACGGCAGGTCAGGAGCCAAGGTAGGTCTCGGGGGACAGAGAAGTCAGGCTCCACAGGTGCCTATTCTGGCTCTGCCATTTCCTAACTGGTGACCCTGCAGGTGGGGTAACCCGTCTGTGCCTCAGTGTCTTTATCTTTCAGCTGTCATAGTACTCTTCTTCCTTCCTCCTAGGGTCATGAGGACGAAGTGAGCTCCTGTTCGTGATGTGTAGAGAATGCGGGCACCCAGATCAAGCCATGCGGAGTGTCAGTCACCATCCTTGTTTGTATAATGCATGAGGAGTGAAGAAATGATAAAAGCATGAGGAAATATTCATAATCTACTTAAAGTTTTTTAAATTGCATTTCAAAACAGATACCTACAGTAGGATGTCAAATTAATATACAGCAAGCCCTCTTATCGCAGTTCTACTGCCATGGTTTCAGTTACCTGCGCTCGACTGCAGGTCAGTGGTAGCCTAAGACTGTCACACTGCCTATGTCATTTGCCTCACTTCATCCCATCCCCTAGGCATTTTACCATCTCACATCATCACAAGAAGCGTGTGTACAGTATGGTAAGATACTTTGAGAGAGAGAAAGAGAGACTGCATTCATATAACTTTCATCATGGCATGTTGTTTTAATTGTTCTAATGTGTTATTCTGTTGTTGTTAACTCCTACCAGGCCTAGTTTATAAATTAAACTTTATTGTAACTATCTGTGTATAGGGGAAAACATGGTACATAAAGGATTTGGAACTATCTGAAGTTTCAGGTATCCACTGGGGGTCTTGAACCACATTCCCCACAGGTAAGGGTGGACTACTGCATAATGTGTAGGAATAGAAAACAGACTGCTGGAAGATAAAATGTAACAGAGGTTTCCTCTTCGATGTGAGGTTACGGATTGTTTTTCTTTTTCTCATTTTCTATATAACATTTGCCATAAGAAAAACAACAATCTCGCTAGTATTAACAAGGCAGGCCTCAGTTTTCTTATCCATTTGATGGAAGCAGCTTGGCCTGCTCTCTGAGACGCCTGTGACTCTCACCATCCATTGCTTAGCCCTCTGATACGTAGTTATCAACGTTTGACCAAAGAAAATTACTTCTCACATGAAGTTCCTTTTCCTTTCCATAATGGGAAGAATGGTCTCGGAATATCTTTCTCCAAATCAAATCAGAGTCCGTAGTAAACATGGAAATTAAAATAAAGAGTGAACAAACGTGTCTTACAAAGTTCAGTAAAGCCAGTCTCATGAAATCCTCAATCTCTCCATACTTCTCCCAACCCTGGATTATGGGGTAACAGGAAAACAGTAAAGAAATAACATTCTTTAAAGAAAGACATGAAAAATACTGCCATATGGTGTCCATTCTGTTATTTGAGTGATTTTTCCCTTCTCAAACATTGAGAAGTACTTCCACCTCTTTACCTGGTTTGATACTTAAAACCCAGCATAACAGTTTATTGGTTTAGCAACTTCACAGCAGTACCAAAAACCAAAACTGCTTTGTCCAATCCTATGTATGAGCTGGATTTTGTAAAACCCAAGCAACCAGAAGAAATTATCTGTACAGAAAACAGAAAACATTTCCTTTCCTCTTCTCTTAAGACTCCGGCCTTCCAAACGCAGCTGTCTCCTGGGGCCAGTGTAACCCATATCCATGAGTGCCCTTTGACACTCACTACTATACCTTTGACAGCAGGGCCGCAGCATTGTTGAAAAGAGGCTGGGGTTGAGGGGGCCGAACAATCTGGGCTGATGCCAGGCACCATGACGAGGACCCTGAACCTTTCTGGGCCTCAGTTCCCTCACCTATAAAACAGGTATATTACTATCACTTTTGAAGAACTGCTGCAAAAACTGGTGTGAAAACACTTGGTAAAACATTATGTGCTCCATAAATGTGCCTATTTAGGAGACACAAAGTGGGGAAAATGTTAAAGGCACAAAAGAACACAACAGGCAAAGGATCCCACCGTGCATACATGTGAGGCTGCAGCTAACAGCCCTGGGTTTGTGGCCAGGGACTCTGGCAGGCCTCTGAGCACACAACACCCATGCCTCTGTGTGCAGCTGCCATCAATCAAATCACCAAAACACTTCTGAATGCGGATCCTGTGGAGAAACTCAGTGAGCCAGAAGCAGAGACTGATTCGAGAGGCAAAATAAACCCAGTATTCTCGGGCCCTCTGCGGCCAGAGTCCACAGCCCAGATCTGCCCAGAGCACCCTGCCCTGAGAAGTGTGCTGAGGGGGCAGGTCGCCGGGGACTCAGTGCGTGGCCCCTCCCAGTGCTCCCCCAGGGGTGGCAGGGGTACTTCACTTATGTGTCCTTCAGGAAGCACAAACTTTCCAGGAGATTTATTAATTTCATTTCCCCATCAGAAGACAGGGAGATATTTTTGTCCTGCATTAGGGTGGGCAGATCATAAAACCACAGGAGTTAGGTGGAGGGGCTGGGAAGGGCTGAAGCCCAACAGCAAGACTGCTCTGGGAGCCTTCCCTGACCTCCCGGCAGGGCAACCCTTCTCCTTTGTGAGGATGAGGCCAAGAAACTGACCTCTCAGGAGCCCCCTGTGTCTCTTTCTGTCTCTTCTCTCCTCTGTCCCCTGCTCTCACCTTTTCTGCCTCCCTCCCTCTCCCACTCAGTCCCCTCTCTTCCCTTGCTCCTCCTCGTCTCACTCCCCTTCCCCTCTCCTGTCTCTTGCAGGCCTCCTGCCTTCTCTCCCCTTCTCGCTGGTCTCCCTCTCTCCCACCTCCTCCTTCTCCTTCCCTCTATCTCTGTTTTCTCTACCTTTGTCTTTCTCCTTTCTCTCTTTTCCAAGAGTTGTTCATTGAATACCTACCATATTAGCAACAGGTCCCATACTTTGGTACTTTACCATGGTGAATGGTTTCTTATTCCTTCATCCTTTCCTTTTTAAAAAAAATAATAATTTCAACCAAAAAATTTTAAAAATCTATTATGATGCCAGGTACCCAATAGAAAAACTAATTCTTTATTTAAATTCAGAAAACATTTAATAAACTGTAATAGTATGCTGGGACCTAGGACTAGAAAAGTGACTAAGATATAGCCTTTGCCCCCAAGAAGCTCACAGATTATGGGAGCTTCACATGGGAACAGAAAACAAATGGCATTTGGTGTATAAGGCAGAGATAGCCAGCTGTCCAAATATTCCTGCAACCCTTTCAAGATGCAGTTATTGCTGGGAAATGGCCAGCAAGGATCTACATGTCTTGCCCCAATACCACCCCATTTCTCTGAATGTGATCAGGTAAAGTGAGTCCTGGCCAAAAATATCCTCCTTGGAACCCTCTCCCTCTCTCTGTCTTCTGGCTGGAGATGGAGAGTATGTTAAGGTAACCATAGAAGCCAGAAGATGGCAGAATCCCCATCAGCCTGGGTCCCTGAATGACAGTGTGGAACAGAGTCTCCCAGTCCATTACAAACTGGTCTTTACATGACCAACAAATACATTTTTGCTATATTATAATTCCCTGAGTTTTCAAGGATTATCAGTTATGACAGCTGGTATTATCTTAACTAATAAAATGTGACTCTCAAATTTGACAAATATTTATTTATATGCCAGATACTGTTCTAGGGATAGATCAAGTGAACAAGAGCTGATATTCTGTTGGGTACCTAGCACCATAGGAGGTGCTCAAAAAATATTTATTGAAGGTGTAGCTACAAGAGTCACTGAGCTTACATTTTAGAAAAATGAGTAAGGAAATGAAGACAAAATAAACCAAGGAAAAAAAAAAGACTTAAAATAGTGAGTGACTTAATACTCTAGAATAAGAACACTTTCTGAATGTAGCCTGAATTTCACCAAGTAGGAAACTTCTCTATCCCTTTAGTCGTTCATTCAATATGAACCCTGCCCTCTGCCAACCCCAGACAGGGAGTCATCTCATGAAAGGGACTCTCCTATTTATCTGGATATCCCCAGGACTTGGGACAATGTCAAGCATTTCATAAGTGCTCAGTAAATGTTGACTAAAACCTGGTCTTAGGCTTTAAGATTTATGTATGTTATATATATCCTGTTTTACATGTTTTTAAATGGTACAAAATGAATTAAAAATATTGAAACTACAGGCTTGCTACAGAGAGCAGCTCTGCCAGGGGAAGGATTAGCAACCACCACAGATGGGTACCTTAAAGGACCAAGGGGAGTACCCACAGTGAGACAAAGAAAGGCAAAATCCCAAGGGCTGAAGCAGCCAGGAAAATTTTACAGAAAATACTCTCAATAATAACAGCTCACCTTTTATGACCTCGTAGAGCTTACAAAGCATTCTCACACATATTACTTCATCTGACACATTTAATAGCTCTCTGGGGTAGTTATTATTAACCTTAAGGAGATTTAGGGATTTACCCAAGCTCAACAGCTAATAATTAATAGAGAGCAGAACTCGAACTCTGGTCCTTTTATTCTGCATCTTGAATAAGGTTCTAAAGTGAGGTGGGAATGTGCAAGGCATACTTCAGGGGCTTTGCAAGTGTAGCCTCCTTGCAGCAGAGGGTTAAATATGTTCACACACCACTCAACATTTCCAGAGACCACCTCACCTCTGCTTATGAGACATTTCAGGCTGTCTCAGAAAGGAACCATGGACTAGTCAGTTTTTCCCTAGTATCTGGCCAGTCAATTCTGGTGCTCTGCCAATGGCTCCTCTTACCCTGATTACATTATTAGGACACAGAGGCTAACAACTTAATTAGATGAGGAAGGAATATTTGCATTCAACAAATCAATTTAAAATGAAGGGGGAAGGGAAGGAAACATTCTTTAGGGCCCACCAACTGTTAAGGAAATCGTTCAGAGTAAAGGAGGGACCCGTATATACGGGAGAAGGTTTCAGATAGCATGGAGTTCAAGTTATTGAACATAAAATTTTAAGACCCAAAGGGGTCATGCTCCTATTTCCAGAAATTCCACCACAATCCAAGCAAAGCCCTGGTAATCCAGATGCCAGAGAAGTCATTTAAAAATTCCACCTGCTGTCAAAACAACTTCAGAAAGTGCATGTGTTATTTATTTGTATGTTTCTTTTAACAACATGAGAGAAGTCATCGAGTGAATATGACACAATACGAAATCTGTTCAATAATAGGACTGGATTCTTTGGTTGAAGAGGAAGCACACTGTGACTGAAGGACTCAAGGTTTAACCTGGCACACTGTGGATGGAAGCGGGCATCAGGCCAGAGGTTGGATTTCATGGCCTTAAGTCCATCTAGTGACCCTGTGACCACCTGTACTGAACAGAAGCTATCCAGAACCAGAGGAGCCACAGGTCTGATCTCATGGATGCCACCTCCAAGACATGCATGGGTATTACTTCCTAAGCAGCAGACATACCAAGTATAAGGAAAACTTCAAAAACGTAAGACAGAAAACCACAGTGTCTTTAGAATCAAGATGAAAAGAAAAAAAATTCTAAAATGTTCCGATAATATTAACAAACAAGCCTATTTAAGCTGACAAGTGTTCAGAGCCAGTGGTTTCAACTCTCTGAGCCTTGGGTTCCGTGTGTTAAAACAGGAGGGGGAAGAGACTGACAGAGAACCTCAAAGTTCTATCAGTTCAAACAACCTGTGATTCAATGAGTTCAAGAAGATGCTAATGGTACAGCGGGTACCTAGCTGATATGACTGGGCATCAATACTTGGTCTTCACCTTTCTTTCTGGGAGACTCCATGTGCCCAAATCTCAGCCTGACTCTACCCTGCCTCAACTTCAAATGCCAACTTGGTAAACAGAGGTAGTCCTCTTTCTAAGGCCTACCCATCTTTTTAATGAGACCAAGATACAAGGCTTATTTTCTTGAGTGGGTAGTGGGTGTTAGCCTTACCCAAAGTTTCAAGTTCAGAAATGTAGCCACCTTAAAGACAAGATTATATCCCATTATCTAAACAGACACAATGAAGAAAACATGGATAACTATTATTTGTATTTCTAAATCTGAGTAACAGACCTGTGTTCAAAGACAAACATGAACATAGTACAAGAATGTAACTGTAAATTCAAAACAAGAATCTGGTAATTCTATCCAACGATCTTCATCAGCCCATCGCCATGTTATTGTTTGCCATCTCCAGCTTGAGGAATTATGAGGTTTTTATCTAAAATGCTTTATAACTTTTCCCAAATCTTGGTCAAATCACATACTTCTATAAAATACAAACATGCCTTAAGAGTTCGTCAGTGTTGTGTCCTCCAAATATGTTTCATAAAAAGTATTCGAAGTTGGCTTAAATAAGGTGACCTAAAAGCTCCTGTAATTCACATCCAAGAATTTTCTGGACCAAGGGAAAACAAGCTATGTAGTATTTCCCACACTCCTGACACAAATTTGAAAGACCTTAGCCTACTTGGCAAAACAGGGAAAATACATTTAAGATGCATGTCCCTTGCCAGAGAAAGGGTTTTGACCTTCTGGCCAAGCAGATTTCAACCTCATGGCCAAATCAAATGAAAACCAGCTTTCATTCTACAAATTGTAGAATGTTTCTAACTACAATTTCCGACTTTCCCACTTTGCCAATTTATAATTCATTGCCCTAAAGGAGGGACTATGCACAGGGCAATGGTTTCTGGGTATAAACAACAAAGAATCAGATCTTCTTTGCTCCTCCTTCCTTTTTTTTTTTTTAATCCACCTAGCCCAGAAATCCCCACGCTGCAGACACCCGATCCTCAGCATGATAGGAATAAGTGTCAGATTCACAGAAATCAACTCCACAAACATAAGGTATGTGTGGTATGTTGGAGGGGGTGGGAGTTACATGTGAATAAATAGCAAATTAATGACTGAGTGAATTAATGGATGACTAAATGAGAGGGGTTATTGCAAAGAGCAACACAATAGCATTGCCTATCACCATCAGATTGCCTTCTTTTATATTATAAATGTTTAAAACACATCTGTTGGTCCACTTGGTATAGCACACCCAGAGATTTACCAATACTTCTGATGTCATTAATTGAATGAAAAGACTACTGTTTCCCATTTCCTAGAAACACTGACACCTATAAATCTATCAAAGAAGACCAGAAAAAACAAAAAAGGTCCATACTCAGTTAAAAACAGAACAAAGAAATGCAAAAAACAAAAACTTTTCTGTCTACATATCACGGATACGTTGGAAATAAAATGCCAAAAATCAGCCTCTTTTCTATTCACCTGACATAGAGGGGACCACAGGCAAACAAGCAGGTAGTCTTCAAGGCCAAATTTAATGCACCTTTTTCCCCTCTCTCAGCCCCACGTTTGTGCGCCCTTCCAGAAGTTAGATGTTACGGTGCCGCCTGCTCTTCACCCCACACCAGGGAAGCAGAACTTGAGGAAGAGGGGCCAGAGCTGGGAAGGCTGAACAGCAAGCCACTGTCATGACTCTGGTAGAAGGAAGTACCACACAAGTCTGAGGTTTCACGCCTCACGGCCCTCTCAGTACAAAATACTCCCAGCGATGCTGTGCCCAGGGTTTACTGCCTAAACCCACAGCCAATCACCCCTCAGAAAACCATTCTTCCTACTGTAGAGTGTCCATCACTGTTGAGACAGGGAAACCGTGCTCTCTGTGGCTGATGCCACTAAAATGAACCCACCTTGAAATAACGCCATGCTGCTTGTTGTTTTCTCCTGCCAGTGGGTCCTTGGCGATGTACCAGAGAACCCAAACACACCCATCTGCACAGTGCTGGGGTGCAGGGGTGAGGGCCAGGGAGGGATGTGTCTTTGGGAAATCAGGCCGGCCACAAAGCTAGTCTTTGTGGCTGCAGCAGATGGACCCTCTGGTCATCCCCAAAGCCACCCCATCGCCCTTCCTGGTTCTTTTTATAGGAATCACAGGCCGTCAAGTCCTATCCTCGTCACTCTACAGATGAAAAAATGAAAGTTTAGAGGAGTTTGGCAACTTGTCCAAGTTCACAGGGCTCATTAATGGTGGCAGAGCTAGGCCAAACCCAGGACTGCTGGTTCTAGTCCAATACAGACTTGCACAAACATGGGCTTTACGGTAAGAAAGAGGATGCTGTGTTTCAGTCCTAGAATCGCTGCTCGTGGGTTGGTGACCTTGGGGAAATAACACCTATCTAAGTAAGCCTTCTCAAGCTTTCTCATCTGTAAAATAGATAATAAATACAGCTACAGCTCACTAGGTAGATGTTCAACTCTGATAATATACTTAAAAGCGCTTACAGGAATATAAAATATTACAACTCTTGGTACAAATCACTCTTCATAAATCACACCAAGTTTCCTTCATTTGTTTAAAGACCCATTAGGCCTCTGGGTCAGATGGACTCTACTCATCTTTTCAGACTCAACCTGCTATCATCTCCCCCAGAGCCTCCTCTGCCCTCCCAGATGTAGTGAGGGACGCAGCTCCCCCTGCATGCATCCACCCTTCCCCTACATTGAATGCCTCTTTATTGCCTAAGCACACAGTGAATCGCCCCTCAAAGAAACATGCTTCCCCCTGTACACTGTGCCCACCACTGTTGAGACAGCCTTTTCCCCCATTCTATTGTGCGAGTCCCAGGAAAATGGACTATGTCTTCACCACCTTTGTATTTTTAACACCTAGCACAATTCTTAGCCCATAGAAGTGAATTCATTTATTATTTTTAAAATAAAAAAAAGAACAAAATCACTAAGGGGCAAGGGACTCAAAACTATAGGAAACCATACTTTCTTCCTTTGACTTGCAAATCCTGAAATGAAATTCCCAGGCAACCACTCACACCTGTGGGTCTTCCTGCAAGGTATGTATTTCCAGGTGAGCCGCCTCCATCAGCTCTGAATGCCTCAGACAAAGGACTCCTCACCACCACCTTCCAGTCACTTGACTTGTAATCATTTTTCCAAAGAGTTTTCACATACATCACTCTGACATTCTTTGCGGTTATTTCTGACACACCACAAAAAAAGAAGATCTTTGCTTTGCTCTTTTTAACAGGGCCTCATGATGCAAAGAGATAGAAATCTTAATGTTATAAATTGAGCACAGGAGAACTTCTTACCCAACTGAGACTTGGGGCTACTGCAAATCTGCAGAGAATCAGCACCTGGTGGGTTTGATTAACAGGAAGCAGTGCATTGTAACATGCTCCCATATCTGACTTAGGGAAGCCCGTATGATGGGTCCTACCTGTGTCTGTCACTAAGGTTCATGATGAATACCAAAAAGAAAACGTTGTTTTAAAATATTTTTAATCACAGTAATGAGAACATAGTAAAAGCTGCCAAGTTTTGAGCTCTTTACTATATACTATATCTTTTGGGGTAGATGACACAGCATTTGTATTTAAACAGTCCTAGAGAAATACAGCATTCCAGTTGCTGAAAATGTACAAAGTATAGACAGTCAACAATTAGGGCCCAGACAACTTGCTCTCAAATGGGCCATGCTGTCTCTCCTATATCTTCGTAAATGATTTCCTCTGCCTCGAAGTCCTTCACCACCATCCTAACCCTCCATTTTTCCTCTGCTGCTTCTTCTTTTAGCAAACTCCTCCTCCTCACCTCTGGGAAATCTTCCAGCACCTCCTGTCCAGAATAAAGTACTCTTTCCCCTGTGATTTATAATAAACCAAAGACCTTGGGTTGTAACTAAGTCTTTGTTAAGATTTCCCATTGGACTGTGAGCTTCATGAGGGTAGGAAATTTATCTTTTTCATCTTTTTTATCCCTACTATCAAGTAGGGAATTTCATAGCTAATACTTCTAGCACAGAATAGGTATAAAATAAATGGTAAGTGAGTGAATGAGTGAAGTAAAGAGTTCCCTTAACATAAGTAGGACAAATTGGCAAATTAATAATAAAAAGACTGGTGACCAGGACTAGGAAGGTGACATTTTCCTTTATAAAATATCCCCAAATCTCCAAAGAAAAGGTGCTTGAGAGGTACATCTAACTTTTATTAGTTGTTTGGTATGGACATTAAAAAGTAGATAAATGTTTATGTTTTTAATGGACCAGCTAGAGACCATATAATCTCCGTGAATTCTTCCCCTAAAATGAAATTCCCTTAAGTAGGTCATGACAGGGAGATTTATCTCGGTGGTCAGGTCCTTCTGCACTGAAGGCAACTATAAAAATGTCCTTTTCTGGCTGTGGTAAGCCAGGGTGGCTTGGGATGATCTAGGAAAATACCATCTATACACCAACCCTCTAGAATCTTAAACATGACTAGACTCCCATCTGGTTTATTAGTGTTCTCCATGGATCTCAAAATACTTTAAAATCAGATTTAGTACCACACTTACCCTGGAGGAGAAATACAAAATCTTCCCCTCCTCCTGGTAGCTTCATTCTTGTGCAATTACAATACTACTTACTGGTATACTCCAATATTTGAATAGTTATTTGAAAACCAATTACAAATTGCCAAGAGAGTGGTACAGGAAGATGTAAGCGGAAGTCTTTTAAATACTGAACTGCCACAATATATGTTAAATAAAATTGAATTTGCAAATCTCTGGTTTATGCCCAGCTTTTCAGGGACAGACTAACTATAAAGATATCTGTGAGCAAACAGAAATCAGGAACATGCTAGGATACCCAAGGCCAGGTCTGCATGTGTTCTGTGCCTTTTTCAGGCTCCCCTATATTGGGCATTATGGAAAGTATACAGGTAATACAATCAAACAGATCAGTGTTCAAGTCCCAGCTTACTCACTTCCTAGATATACAACTTGGGAATTTACTGAACCTCTCTGAGCATCTATTTCTCATCAGTAAAATGGGGTTAATAATGCATATGGAAGCCAGGCTCCAAGATGGTCCCAATTAGCCCCACCTCCTGGTTTCTACATCCTAGTATAGTCCCCTCCCACAGTTTTCTGTTTTACCAGGCAACATCAATCTCTACAACTGAGAACATAGGGCACAAGTAGCGGCATGCCACTTCTGAGATTAGGTTATAAATGACTGTGGCTTCCATGTTGGGCATTCTCTCTCTCCTCACTCACCCTAGGGAAAGCCAAACTGTGAGCAGCCCTATTCAGATGTTTGTGTGTCACTGAGTGAGCCGGAAAGCAGAACTTCCAGCCCCAGCCCAGCCTTTGGGGCTGCAGACCCAGCCCATAGCTTGACTCAATCTCATGAAGCACTAAGCTAAGCCACTTACAGATCCCTGATCCTTAGACACTGTGTGAGGTAATAAATGTCCGTTGTCTTAAACCTCTACATTTGAGGGTTGTGTATTGTGTAGAAATAAATAACTAATACAATGCCTATTGTGTACAGTTAGAGTGAAGGTTGAAATAATGTATGTCAAATGTTAAGCTTATGCTTCTCACATGTTAGGTGCTCAAACAGTTGCTTTGAAAATTAAAATGATATTATTAATAATAATATTATCAATTAAAACTTGTGTTATTGTTAATAATTATACATCATAAACTAACAGTATTATTTTATTCTAGATTGACCAGTTTTCTCTGGGAAAGAAACTAGTAGAAGGTCCTCAATCTTAATGATTTGTTTTCATAGTTCCTGTTGTTAGCCCAAGACTTAATCTTAGCACCTACAGTTCTAATTTGCAGATCCCACTGATGTCAAGAATTCTGAGTAGTAACAGAATTTTTCTATGTAAATATTTAAAAGGCAATGAAAAAATAAAAAGGAAGACTCTACTCTCTAACCAATAGATACTGCCTTTAAATAATAATGAACTTCTGCTTATCTGTTACATCAATTAACAAGAGTCCTTCATTCATAGATCTGCTCTGGCAGTCCCCTGACTGAACCATGATGACCACCCTGTGGCCTTAAGCAAGTTTCACCTCTTTAAGCTTCAATTTTGCCACATGGAAAACAGGGAAAGCAGTACTTATCTTGGGGTGTTGTTTCACCCCAAGATAAAAAGATAATGAAGTGTTTGATAAGGGTGCCTGGCACATAGTAAGTGGTCAGTGTGAGCTATTATTCTTTCCACTTCCTGCTCTGTGATAGGAATTATTAAATTTATTTTAGAGAAGAGGTCATTAAGGCCCAACATGTCAAAGTATTTGCTCAAGGTAAGGAGAAAAGCTGCTCTTTCCAGTCTTCTGATATTTGAAAGCATAGTCCTGAATAAAATAAAACCCTTCTTGGATGGCACAGGTGGCAGTGAATACATGTTTTTTTAAATGGCCCTGTGTATAATCCATGGAGATACACAAAAGTGAGGGGGGAGAGACAAGAGACAGGACTGACTGGAAAAAGGAGCACAAGAGAATTTTCTGGAATGATGCAAAAGTTCTGTCACTTGCTTTAGGTAATGGTTTCACAAATAGACACAGTGTTAAAATGGATGGAAAAGAACACATATTAAGTGTTTAAATTAACATAAATTTTGATTATGTTAATTATACCTCAATAAAAATGATACAAATAAACAAAAGCAAAAAAAATACCTCACATATTCAAACAAAACTTTGGTCCTCCATCATGACCTCAAACCCACTCTCCTCTTCCTCCCTCCATATATTTTTCAAGGAAGAAAGGACAGCGACTCAGAGTAGACAGTCACAGCCTGCCACCACCAGCACCCCACCCTACGCCCTGCCAGGAAAACCCCAACCAAACAGAAAACATAGGGCAAAGGCTAGTGAGCTCCTCAAAAGGCCCTCAGACAACCTCCCCTGTGTCCCCTAGAGGTGGTCTGTGCCCACCCTCCAGGGACATGATCTGAGCCACCCACCTGGGCCATTGCCCGACCTGCCCCAGTGAGGACCAAAGACCTCAGTCTCCTGGGCTGTCAATCTAACCCCTCAAACAAGAAATTCATTTTGGAGGAGGAAGGAGTGTGGAAGGGTCAGGATCCTTCCATCCTTCTTTATACAGAATAGAAAAACATCCTATATCCAGGTAACCGTAATAATTCAAAGTCGCTCAAACTTCACTTCTGCTCCCATCAGCTTGATGGAGATGCAGCAAAGCCTGGGGTAGCTCGAGGTTCCACATTCCAGCTGCATCCCTGCCAGTGTGGAAGTGAGTGGATGAGTATCTGGGGCTTTTTCCTAACTTCTAAAATAAGTCTCTTTTGGAAAAGGAGAAATATGAACCCTAGGAGGAAAACATTTTTCTTTCTGTAAATCTAAGGGGGAAATGGAATCACCTCTGGACACCAACAGTCTGCAGAAGACCCAGAGACCTCTGTATCCCCAGGTTCACAAGTGTCATGAAGTGAAGCATGGAGATTGGATGGTCAGCTAGGTTTACTTGCCAGTTATAGGACTCATTTACCTCAGCAGAATTACAAAATACTACATATCACAAACCTTCTCAAATTCTTATCAAGTAGTGAAAGCAGTGTGTGCAAAATAACTCCAAGGCCCGAGAACTAGAATGTCACAGCTACCAAGAACCTCAGACACCATCTACTTCAACTACCTCATTTTCCAAGAAAGAATGCATCCCATAAAGAGATGTGCTTTCTAATGCAGGAGAGGTCTCACACCCAGAGGAGTCGAGTCTGCTCTGTTGCACTGTTGTAAAAGAGAGTAAATCCCAAGGGTTCTCATCACAAAGAAAAAAAAATTTTTCTCTTTTCATGTATCCATATGCGGTAATAAATGTTAACTAAACTTATTTTAGTAATCCTTTCACAATATATGTAAATCAAACCTTAAACTTCTATAATGATGTACGTCAATTACATCTCAATCAAACTGAGGGGTGGGGAGATACACACACACACATCATTGAAACAGTAAGAAAAGAATTGTTAGAAAAAAAAAATCCCTGTGATTCAAGAGGCCAAGGGTTCGGATGCTGTCACCAACTAACTGTGTGACCTTGAGCCGCTTCCTTCACCTCTCTGATCCTCAGTTTCCTCACTGCCAAAGTGAAAGGGTTGGGCTTGGAGACCTCTGAGTTCCCTTTCAGCTGTGGTGTCCCAGGATTGTGGCATGGGACACGTCCATGAGAGAAGATACTGAGACAGGCTGGTCTTCAGGTGTCCCTCACATCACATGCAGAGGGGCAGCTCCACCAGTCTTGGCAAATCGTGCCCAGGAACAGCGGGTGGAAATACTAACCGGGAAGCGGTGAGGCGGCAGACCGCAGTAAGCCCGTGGCACCATGCTCCTTGTGGGAACCACCAGAGAGGGGACGGCCAAGGGGTACAGAGAGCTGCCTACTGACCATTAGTGTGAAAATAATGAGACCAGCCTCTCTGCACCAAAGCCACCGAGCGCCTGTAACTCAGCAAGGGATTACTCCACTTGAGCAAAACCTGCGATGTTCCCTGCACTGCTTTGCCCCTGCTCTCATTGCCCAGCGAAGCATTCTAATGACAGTGTAAACAGGTGATTAACAGGCAGGTTTGGGAAGAAACACGAGCAGGAGCTGGTTTGGAACACAGTGCACATTTCTGTTTCCTCCCCTCCCCGGCCGGAGGATGCCACAGAGACGGCACATGCGCACTGCCATCACATCCACAAGGGCGGCCTCTCCCTCCAAATGCAGACTTCTCCTAGAGGAGGGGGAAGGGCATCATGACGGTGGGAGCCTCATTTATTCAGCAACGAGATGAACCTGGCGTGAGAAATCAGACTCAGAACTGAAGCTGGCAGAACATCTGACGTGGTGCTGGCAGCCAGAGTCAACACGAGTTACACAGTTGCAAACAGCAGAATGCCCCTCAGCAAAAGGACTCCCTCGTGTTGTCTGGCCTTTTCTCTTGGGCCAGCTCATTGCACCCAGTCATAACACAGGCTTTAACAAAGCTCAGAGCTGGGAAATGGGCCTTTTTGTGTCTTGTCCTCAAGTATTTTTATAGGAAGGTGTTTTCTTTTCTGGGCAAATATTTTATAGGGTGTTTTTGACATGAGCAACCCAGAAAGCCTGGGAAGGAGGAGTTGTCTGGTTTTTTTTAATAGAAGATGGGCATACTACAACTGGAACAGGGAAGGGCCAGATGGGGGCAGAAAGGCTCCACTGCCATCACAGCCGATCAAGAAACTTGCCCCAGCAAGAAGTCAACTCCACCAAGAGAGTCACCTTAAAGGCTGGGCTCAAATTTATACATGTTTGTTCCCTGGCTTCAGCAAAACAGTGCTGGGATATTTCTTCCTCTAGAATAAAAAAAAAAAAATCTCTTGAGTTAGAAGGTCCAAACCCCTAGATAATATATAAATCCCTTCTATAATATCTCCAGCAGTGCTAACCCATTCTCTGCATCACTACTTCTGGGAGAGAAAACTTAACATTTGCCCTTTCCACTTCAGAGAGGACTGCACCACTGGAGGCTTCATCCAGAAACTGAGCTGAAATTTGCTTTCCATAAATGTTCATTTTTCATAATTCCATACAACATAAGCCTAATTCTTATGCCACCAATAATCTTCATAATATTTGAGGACGGTTGCTGTGTTTGTCTTTCCAGGTTTAGCAACCTCAAAATCATCAACCAAACTACCTCCCTATCCTGGATGTTTTGTTCAGGACACCTGCCAGTTGGGAAGTTTTTATCTTTAGATTTCTTTACAAAAATGAACATTCCTTCTGAACATGGTCTGAACACGGAAGAAGAGGACAGGCCTATTATGCCTCTTTCTGAAAACTGTGAGCCCATCATGACTATTTTCTCCCTGTGGCCATATCGCGCTGTGTGCACTAGCCAAGTTCACGACCCCAAGGTGACCCTTCCATATATGTTGTTGCCAGGCCAAGCACTCCTCCATCCTGTTTTTGAAATGATGTTGAAATAAAATGAAATTTTACATTTTTCCCTACGAAATATTCTCTGGTTGGGGTCAAGCTGCTTGATATTCAAGCTGTTTGAGCCATCTGGCTTCAGATTAAGTCAGCCACAGATTCAGCAACCTTCCACTGTGTCTTCTGCTAATTTGATCAGCATGTATGTCATCTTTGTCTCATCAAGTCATTGATATAAAAGTTGAACAGAACAGGCTAAATGCCAGAACTCTAAAGGGTGCCACTAGAGCCGTCTTTCCATATTAATATTTATTAAGGAATCAGTATTGTTTGGTGCTATCTAGTTGCCCTTCTGGGCTCTAACATCCAAACTGTTCAGTATGATCTGTCTTTTGCAAAGCTATTCATTCTCCGTTACAAGGAACAATTTGCCTGTCCCCAGGCACATCTACTATCTCATGCCTCTATGTTTTAGCCTCTTTTGCCTAGGGCACCCTTCTCCTGCTTGTTCACCTGATGAACTCATATTCATTTTTCAAGTCTCAGCTCCAAGTTCCTATGAATCCACTCTCTGCTCCATAGACAGATTTAGGTGTTCCCAGAGCATCTGGTCTGACCCTCTACTACACTACCCAACACACTGAGCTGCAGCTGCCTCAGCTTCCCAGGAGACCATGGACAGTAAATGGGTGGTACATCGGCCATGATCTCCTCTCCTACCTTCATGGAAGGTTGTACTAATCAATCATTAAGGCCCGATGAAGACTCAGAATTCTTCCCAACACAACCCGCCAGGCAGCCGCTACCAATTAACTGATTGGATTTGACACTCAAGTTGAAACTCTATCCTATTTTCTAATTTCCTTAAGGGCAGAAACTATGCTTCATTCACCTTTGTATTGCTAGGCCTAGCAACATACCTGGCATAAAATTAGCTCAATCATTGTTTGCTGAATAGAATGACTTTGTTTACCAGACATCTAGCATTAGCAAATTTCACCATGTACATATAAGATCTCCATCAACAAAACAGCTCTGGTAGTGGCAAGAGCCGGTCATCTGCACTAATTTTGATTAACACTAGAGATTAATAATTGAACATTGCTGAAGAACCTTCTCCACCTGATTCTGAACAGAGTTCCCTGAAAGGGCTGGCCTGATTGGACTTGGTATTTACAGCCCTCATTTAATACATGTACATGTAGGACCTTACAGGTCTGGAACCAATTTGACTGACTTCCCAGCTTTATGTATCCAAATATCCATTAACTGATAGTAATTTTAGGAGATCTGAATGCCGGGTTGAATATAGGTCTGCCGAAGTTTTATCTATAAGAAATCTATATAATGAAGGTTGTTTCACCATGGAATACTCTTCAGAGACAGCCACTTGAACCAAAAAGAAAAATTCCTAAAGAGACTCATCACACTCCAGTATTGTTAAAGAGCCTGTGGGACACATCTAGGAGCAGTTGTACTTATGTAAAGGTCCTGTTAGGGCTGGCTCATCACCGATTATTATTAATTATTTAGTAATTAGTCCTTCTTTTTGTATCTCTACCTATGGAATGGATAGTCTAGATCTTAATCTAACTTCCAGTATTACTTTTGCTGAGTTACAATATGCACAGAAGAGAATTTGTAAATGAAAAGGGTAAGAAAGTTAAGGTAGAGCAAAGTCCCTTGCTTTTCATAAATAACTTTCTCAGAAGCCTCTTTAGAATTCCTAGTATTATATTCAACCCCATTCTGGGACTTTGTGAATATGCTGAGTAAATTAGATGTGATTAGTAGTACTTGGCTAGAAGTAGGTGATCGACAGATGTATATTGAATGGATAGATGGATGAGTGAAAGGATGGCTGGTATGCACCTTGGTCTATGGAGTAGCTAGAAAAATCAGACATCCCATCTCTTGATTCAACTTGCAGAAATCAAAATGAGCCTGATGTAATCAACAAGAGAACAAACAACTCTAACAGAGCTTAAATTAACTCATAAGTAAACTTACTAGGCTCAAATTCTTTTACAGGGAAAGTATCTTTTAAAGAAACAATTTAAACGATTGTCAAAGAAGACCTGGATTCAGCCATCAGGGCTAATTATAATCACTGATTTGGAGGTACTTGCCTATATTCCACAGAAACACTGTAGGATCACACGGAGTGGTTCTCTCTGTTCAGGGTTTTCACAACTGGAAAACTATTAACCTATCAGCTTCTGAAGATACTGTCACTTGCCTTTGGCTGGAAAAGGCCCCATGAGAATAATTTGGGTATCAGAAGTTCCTAGGTTTTGTTCTGAGAAAAAGGCTCTAATCTTTTTATGCTTATTAATTCCTTGGCATTGTTTAATCAGCAATACTACTACTAATAATAATAGCCAGTATTTATGAAGCTCTTACTTTGAACCAGGTACTGTTCTCAGCATTACACAAGCATTTATTACATTTAACTCTTAGAAAACCCTTGTATTTATTACTATTATTACCCACATTTCATGCATGAGGAAGCAGGCATCAAGACAGACATCATGTAATTTCCACAGTCACCAGCTGAGATATGGTAGACCCTGAATTCACACCCAGCAACCTGTCTTCCTAACGACCAGAGCCTTCTATGAAATGAGTATGGTTCACACTATCTTCATCAAGGGAAGACCCCCCCACTCTCCTAACCTTTATTTATTAGACATCCCCACCCTGCCCCAAATACTACAATTTTTTTAAAATTCTGTTTCATCTTTTTCTCAGTAAAGTGTATTACTCTACTTTGTTCTCATATGCTGGTTCTTTTTCCCCCTCCAACTCCTAAATTAACATGTCCCCAGGTCTGTTCTGAAAGAAGTTCCATAATAATGTTTTCTGTGGTCAAGTAAGTTTAGAAAATGGTAGGCAAAACAGCTAAACAACACTTCTTTACTGTAAGACTTCTCAAGTTCTTTATTTGCTGAGGTGGACTCTACATCTTCAACAGCAAGCCAGCATATCATACATAGTGTTTTGTAAATGTATCTGATGAGAGAACTCTTTCTTCCTGCAGAATACTTGGGGTCCCACAGAACATACCTAAGAAATGCTGCCAGAAAGTGAGGTGGTCCCACATCTGTGGCCTTAACCCTCATGTCAGCACAGATCATCTCCCTAGTTGTCTAAAGTTCTCTCCAAATTATACACAGGCCTAAATTTCCACCTCATCTAGCCTCACTCCCTCTCAAAGACCCTATCCCTTTGGCAAAACCACAACAGAAGACATCATCCATGATGAGAGAGGAGTTAGGTTTTTTTTCCCTTTATAGATTCATCTTATACTTTTCAGGATAAATTTAATACCAGGAATCAGTTGTTACCACAAGTGAGTTTCCTTTTACCAGATAATAAGAATTAAGTGATTTGTCTGGGTTTGCTTTTCTGCCTTCCTTCTTATCAAGAGGAAATGAATCAATTAATTTATATATATATTTATATACATAATTAAGAAAGTAAGTAAAGCAAGCCAGTAAGTTTCCCCAAAGTTTATGTTCCTGCTCAGCTAAGACCTGACACATTTTCCCGCGGTTTCTGTTTCTACCTCTGATGGTTTATTTGCTTTTAAATTAAGTTGTTCTTTCAGTAAGTTTTAATATTTTAGGTTGTCAATCCTTTTAGAGAAGAAATGAATTAATAAATGAAGTCATTCACCAGATGAATGTGGAGGACCTGAGACGCACCAGGGCTCATACACAGTGGTGACAGAACACTCTAGTCTCCGCCCACAAGGAGTTTCCAGTCTTGCGAAAGAGAAGGCAAGCGATAAAGACGTGAGTATAGAAAAGTACCGAACTGTGATGAATGCTTAGTAAGTGCTCACAGAGAGGAAATGCGGTAACTGAGAGTAAGTCCAGGTTTCAGAGTAAAAAAGCCTCACTCATCCAAAAAGGCGTTAAAGCCACACGCACACAGGCCTCTCTGCCTCAAGGAGAGAGTCTTTGCGTAATGTGACATGTTCTTACTAAATTCATCCCAGAGTTTACAAACTTTGACAGCACAGATCAAAGGCTTCCAGTCTCATTCTTTTAACATTTCCCCACCCCTGCCAAATTTCTAATAAATTGTTTCTCCTGAATGTAGCAGCTGGTAAATTGTCCTCTTTAAATTGGAAGTCTATGTGCTTCCTTTATACAAAAACTGGAAATACAGAAGTAAAAGATGGTTAAAAAAAATAAGAAATAAGAAATAAATTGGAACTCTTAAGCCTTCCCTAAAAATCAATATCCCTTAAATTTTCTCTAGAAATAGCAAAGAAAATATATAGAAGTATCCTCTGGCCTTCAGTAAGAAAAAATGCTATTTACTCAGCCTCCAGCCACACTATATAAAGAATTTGTTATCTTGCACACACTCCTATCTGACCTTTCCACAAACTGCTCTCCCACCCTACTCTCTCCAAGGCCAGTCCTCTTGGCATACTTCACAGATGAGGAATAAAAGTGACAAGTTACCAAGCTTTTTACTTTTTCCACATGCCACATTCTACTCTCCTGCCTTATACACATCACCACTAAATCATGACAGTAACATCGGGTGGCATGCGCTATTATCCCCAGCCTACAGATGAGGAGACTGAGCTTCAGGCTGAGCAGTTTACCCCACTCACACACTGAACGACCAAGCTAGCTACTGAATTCTTGCTGGTCTGATTCCAGAGGCAAATTTTTAACCATTAAGGCTTTCCACCTAGAGGAATTTAACTCTCCTCCCAGAGGAATTTTTCTTTCTAATTAGACAAGCCTATTAACCCTTCGAGTCTTGGTGTCAGAATATATGAACAGAACTGGAGGCCACTGGTCTTTCCAGTATGTCAAGCACCTAAAGGGCAATGATCCTGCTTCACTAGAAAACAGAAAGCTCGGCATCTAAACTAGAGAAATCAGCACTAATCCTTGCATGTTCTCATTTTCTAAGAGTACTTTTTCAGAAGAAAAAGTGATCTTTTCATTGCAGAAAAGAGTGATTGCTTTCTTAGCCAAAACTAGCTATTTACTTTTCTCTGGCAACCTCATTGACAAGTAGGAGTGCAGTACACGAGATTCTCATTGGTGAGCTATGCTGTCTTCCAGTTGGTGTGTTTTGGTTTCGAGGGCAAGGCTGTGCAACGTGATCTTATTTCTGTACAGCCAACCTAAAATATAGCCTTGAGACTGCAAAAAGGAAGAAGAAAGAAAAAGAGAAAGGAAGAAAAGAAACAAAAGAAAGGGCTGACATAAACACATGTCCTCCCTCTCTCTCCCTTCCTCTCCACAAACCTGCACCCCCACCATGGAAACAGTTTCCAATTTGTTTCATAATTGCATTGAGTCATCTGGGCTACAGTCAGACCGTTTCTCAAATTCACTATGCCCCTTAAATGCAGGAAAATGAGGCATTTAAGAAAATTTTCCTCCTCTCCACATAATCTCTCTTTGGTTACTTGGATCGAGGTGCCTTCAAAAAGAAGGGGGCAGAAATTGTGGAAATCACTGTCGAGTTGCAGACGTGTGCAAGTAATGCACAAAGTGGGAGGGAGTGAAAAATGAAATTCCTCTGTGAAAATAATGCACATG
Organism: Smutsia gigantea; assembly: GCA_032199065.1. Classification (NCBI taxonomy): domain Eukaryota; kingdom Metazoa; phylum Chordata; class Mammalia; order Pholidota; family Manidae; genus Smutsia; species Smutsia gigantea. Next base: position 150,722 of record JAVSCE010005099.1, on the reverse strand, counting down.
TCCCAGGGAAATGAGCCACACATTTTTTATGAATCAAGAAACCAGTGCTTTCTTTATGTGCACGCCAAACAGCATTCCTGGGTAACAGTTCCATATCTCATGAGGTGTAGGCCACTTCACTTCACCTTATTAGAAACATTCAAAACAAGGCAAGTATTTTGAAACCCATAAAATTTATGGAATTCTAAGCACACCAAAGACAGAATGGGCGAGGGACTCCTCTGTTTAACTGGTTTTAATTTATATTCACTTTAGTAGTTTAACCCACCTTTAAAATCCAACCAAGATTTGAAAACATTAATAACTATAAACCATTAAAAAAAAAAACGATGTCCAACTTTCTCAAGAACCTTAAAACTCACTTGCTTAAAGGTTCAGGGACACAAGAAAAATGAATTACAGACTCCCTAGAAAATTGGCTATAACCTTTGTCACTCACCTGATTACTTACCCACCTCACAGGCCATTTGAAAGGCAAGAGAGGCCCCCAGCTGGTAGGCAGGGCAGCGACCAGCCTCAATAGTCCCTGGAAATTCTAGACAGCAATAAACCGGGAGAGAAGTGATCAAGAAAGTCTATTTATCTTGAAGCCCAGGTAAATGAGACAATAGGCAGTGGCAAACAAAAGACATTCTTCAGAACCAAATACCACCATGACTTGGGAGTAGTTTTAAGTAGCTTAAAAGAATTTCATTTTTCCCCTTACCCAAGGTAAAATCCAAAGGGAAAACTCAATTTAAATATTTACTCTTTTAATTTAGCAGTCCTTATACAGAGGGCATACCAGGTAGAATAAAAAACAAAAGCAGAAAAGTAAACCATGACCACTGTCCTCAAGGATCTTAATTAGGGCCCAAAAGTTCAAGTGACATTAGAAAACCTTTCTAGGGCACTTTCTGTGTGCCAAGCACTATGCATATTTTCTCAATCAATCTTCTCTTTTCCATCAATCCTCCAGGGAAGATGCTATTTTTACTCTTTATGCCCTGTTTGTACAGGAGGAAACAGAAGCTTAGAAAGGTGAAGTGACTTGCTCAAGAACATACAGGGATTGGCAGAGATAGGAATTAAATATAGCCTGCCTAATTCTAAAGCCTCATTAAAAAAGTTAACTACACTTCAGACAGCAAGATCACAAGAGTTTCCACTGTAAGTTCAGTAAAAGCCAACACCTAGAGCTTACTTTGCTGTAGGCACTGTTTTGTAAGCATGTGACACAATTAGTTGCTGTTTATAAGAATATTACAAAATAAATACTATGATTATCCGCAACTTACAGATGAGGGCACCAAGCACAGAGAGGTTAAGCAACTTGCCCAGGGTCACACCTTTCAGAAGTGACAGAGTCTAGATCCAAACCCAGGCAGCTGGCTCCAAGCTGTTCTCTTTGCCACTCCACTATCTATCTGTATGCGGTGACCCCAAGAGATCCAATAAATTCTGGTTCCATTAGTATGATAATAACAGAGTCCAGAACCATAAAAGAAATGCTCCACTATGCTTTGTGCTTGCCTGACTATACCTGAGGCATTTTGTTCAGGTATTTTTACAACATTTTAAGAAAAACATTGACAAATTGGAACTTGTCCAGCAGGGAACAAGAAGGGGAGAAAATAGGGAAACAATGTATGGAGTAAGTGTAATTGTTTAGCCTGGAAAGGAAACTTCCAGAGCACACAGGTACCATCTCCCTAAAATGTCAAGAAGGACATAACCTCCTTAAGAAGGTGTAGGAAGCAGCCTAGGACCTAACGCATTTATCATTCATCTGCTCATCAGTTACTACTAAGTAGCCAGTATGTGTCAAATGGGAGAAAAGCTCCCTAGCTTAATAACTTGCATTTCAGAAGTGGAAGATCTGCTCACTCAGTGCAATCCACCGAAAGAGGGAAGGACAGATAGCAGAGATGATTCCTGCACTGGGTGGTACATGGGACACGGGACATCTGCAGCTCTGCTAAGATCCATTAGTCCTCTCTTGCACTATCAGTATAAAAAAAAATGCCTAAAAATCCTCACAAATTAAAACCCTGGATCATCTTTAAGAGGCCAAAAGAAGCAGCCTCCCAAAAAAGAAGAATGTTTTCAGTGGGCTTTACACTGAGAATATGACAAGTTTGAACAATAGTAAAACATATCACACTTTGAAAATAAGCCAAAGGACAACTTGCCTTCTAAAACAAGAATAATTATTCAGGAAAAATGCAATTTCCTTCTCCTCAAATTCGTCTTTTGTTAATGAGTTTATTACGATATCTCATTAACAGTCATCTTGTTCCTAAATGTGTCCTGTCTGTTTATGTTTTCACACTGAGCAAGAAACCATGGCATCAGTGTCCCAGGTCTCCCTGGGCCACAGAACCAGCTCCTAACACATCAGCCCTGGGCCCAGTTTACAGCAGTGACAGGCACTTGCCGTTGGCCCCTCTAGCAAAATGTTTTCCAATTTCTGAGTCAGGAGAAGCATCTGAGGTCAGGATCTATAAACACATTCCATAATATGAGCACTTCCAAGCGGAAGAAAAAATCAAAACCACTGCAATAGGTTTAAATTTAAGTCAGACAGTATGTCCCATGCACTACTGCATTCTCTGTTAAAATGAAGATGCATACATATTCCAGTGTTATTATTAGAATGAGTTTTGTAAAGGTTTTTTAGTTCCTTTTTTAGGGGAACAATGTATTATTTGCTAAAACACATAAAATCTTATGCTATTTCAAGGCATTCTTCTAGATAGAATAACGAATTTTCCATAGGTAAAGAATATTTTTCCTGAACCAATTCAAAGAGTTTTTAGCGATACTTGTTCTTTTAGTCTCCATCAATGGGACTGAGAGATTTGCATGAATCAGTCTAAAACAACTGAAACTAGCAATCAGAAGGATGGTAACAGGATTCTACCACCTAACAGGAAAAGGCTTTGACCAAGGCTGTTCTCTTCTTCTGGATGTTTTCTCTATACAGGTTTTTGTTGCTTCGTTTTGTTTTTTAAAGAATGGTCTGAAGGAGTGAAAGTGGTGAGTGAGAAACAAGATCTCTCAACTAAAAATATCTTACTCTATAGTTTATAATAAATACTATTTGAAACAGAAACACTATTTAGCAGTAGCTGGAATCACTCAAATAGAGGCATGCAAACTCCACTCTATGTCTAGAAGCAAACCCATCAGTGCAGGCAAATGTCTGCATGCAGCGTCGACAGGACTTCAGAAGCGCAAAGAGAAATTGTAGCAGGATTTGGTGAAAGCAGTTCATAGTGTGTCTCTCCCATCACTTACCGTATCTCCGATTCCAAAGGAGAAAAACTGAGAGAAAATACTTCTCCATAAAAATAAAGCAATATGGGAATACTGTCTCCATAAAAATAAAATCATAAGTATACTCTGATAATCCTGGGAATGTAAACCTCTCCAATCATCTTCTCCCTTCTCACTGACTTTCTTTGGGTTTCGGATGCCAAAAGAAATCATAAAAACATAACCTATTTTTACTACTGTGGGATTTGAAGAAACCAAGAGATTATGACTAACAAATTAAGGTATTGTCTCCATTAGCACCACTAATGAAGGGAAGAAGTGAAAGATAAATAATGGACAATCTGAAAACAATCAAATTTGTATTTGATCCTGAAGCAAGATAGATCTGTTCTTTTGCAGTAGGCTTGCCTTCCTAATTATTTTCCTCCTTCTGAACCAATGACAAAATTGGACTGCCTTCAAGAACTCACACTGATAATAGGAGAGAAGGCCAAGGAAGGCTGGGGGGCCTTGGACAAATCTGGGAGAAATTCAATTGGGTGATATGCATGTCTTTTAAATGTACCCTTAAGCAAGCCCCAACTCTATGAGAGATGCTACATCATCTACTTCATTACCTCTACTAAAGCTTCCTACAGCACTGCCCTATTAATATCACCACCCTCTTCTGCAGATGAGAAAAATCAAGGCAAAAAGAGGTTGAGGAATTTATCTGGCCACATAACTGGGCAAGAAGGAACCTGGGACTCTAGTCTACATATGTGTGACTCCAACGCCAATATTCTTTCCACTATGCATTGCTGCTTCCCATTCTTAAGGGGTAAGCCTTGGAGTGGGTAATCCACAGACAAGATCCTCAAAAGATGATGTGAATAACATTTCACACAAGACACATTAAGTATGCAAATTTACCAGGGAAGGGTGATATTTAGCTGTTTACTGATGGGACTTACTATAGACCACCCTGTTATAATATAAAACATATTTACCATGAATTTCTTCCCAGATGTGATGCTGACAATTTCTGTTGAAACCAAGCAGTTTGTTTGTTTCTATTTCTCAACCAAATTTAATACAGAGGATTTTGCAAAGCCACATTTCAGGTTAGATCGTACACTTTGGCAAACACAGTATAAGACTGGTGTTTAATCTTGACAGTGTCTCATTAGTGTAAATTAGTGACTCAATACTAAACTGGAAAACAAGCAGTTAAGAGACCCCAGCTAAGACAAGTTTCATTAAAACAATAATGACTTAATACATGCTGTGCCCAGTTTCAGAAAGCTTCAAGCTCCCTAATCATTTTCTGGATGGTTTCCACTCCAACCAGTTTCCATGTTGATGTAAATCCATCAATCTCCAGTGAGATGTGCATGGGAAAATGAACATAATGTTAAGTCTTCAGAGCCCTTGTTGCAATGTCAAAATCAAGTGATGTCAGTTTAATTTACAGCAAAAAAAAAAAAAGCACTGTAAAGACAAATGTGTCCTGGAGCCTGTCTGGTTGCCTAAAGCAAATGCTCTACGAAGCTGGGTAGAGAAACCGGTTTCCATTTGCCTGGCAGTTTTCTCACTCCAAGCAGGCACTTGGCAATGATAGCACGTTCAACAAGCCAGTTAGCTCGACTGAGCACTGGGGACTCCAGAGTGTATCAAATCCTCGTGTTCACAGGGAATGATCATTTGCACCAATCAATCAAGTCCTTTGCTCATATCATCTTCTATTTACTCCCATTAGCACTGGAAACGCACGAGCTTTCATTAAAGAACTTGCTAACTTCCTGAGTGGGAAGTCCCCACCTTTTCAACAACAGGACCCCCTTCTGTTATTCTTCCCCTGTGGGTGCCATGTTTCAAAGACTCTACCAGGTGCTTCTTAAAGTGACCATGCAATACTAAAAATGGTTTACAGACCCCATTCTTAACTAGTCCTGGGATCCCAGTTTGGAAAGCAGTAAGATTATAATGTGAAACAGGAAATAACAAAAAAAGAATGCTTCACATTCATGGAGCACTTACTGTTTATGCCAGCCATTGTGCTAAGTGCATTATTTACATTACCCAATTTGATCTCACCACAACCTTGTGAGATGGGCACTGTAACCACCTTCCTCACAGAAAGATTCAGAAATGTTAGGTAATTTGCCCAAGGCCACCAAACTAGAGCCAAAGCTAAGATTTGAGGACCTGCTATTTAACTTGAAAGCCACTGCTCTTCTCCACTCCCCTGGCTCCCTTGCCTCTCACTCCTAGTTGCATCTCTATCTCCTCACTCCCTTTGGAAAACATCGTGTGCATTGTGCCTACTCTGGGAACTTTTGGAAAGTTTCCAGTTATCACCTTCTCTCCCAACACTATCCTATCCTTGGTCTGCAAAGAAATACTTCAAATTCTTACAGGAGAGAGAGAAAAAGTCTAGAGCATCAATGAGTCAAACCCAAAGTGCAAAAGCATTCCAGAATAAATCAAGGTGTAAATCAATCAATCAATCAATTTCTTAGTCACCATGTATCAGCACCTAACTTCCTCTACTCAAAGAATAATGTAGGGATCTATCTCCTGGATGTCCCAGAGCCCCTCAAACGTTTCCTGGTAAATTCTCTCCTTTGAACGTGAAAGGCCAAGAAGTTTCACTCTGATAGACAATGCTCTAGGCTTCTGACGAAGGCACCAAAGACATCTGTGGACAATGAATTCTAGGTGGTTCCCACTTTCTACCTCCCTAATTCCTCCTCTAATGACAAGGAAAGAAAAGAAAGTACTTGGGCGAAGTGGGTTGAGAGCTTCCTGTAGATGCTCAGAGTTTAAACCGCAGGTTCTATAAGAACAGATAAATGTCTGCACGCAGATATAATTAGTTTTGAAAGCATATGTGAATAGTACAGTGATGTGTGTGGAGTGGGAAGTTGGGAGGAGCAGAATACCAAATAACACTGACAGCACGGTTTCAACCATACTGTAATGGGTATGTGGACAGAGACTATTCATGAACCCAAAAATGTATTTAAGTTTGATTTGGACAAATGGCAGGCCCACACACATTTTTCCTTGTGTTCTGCATTCAGTTTATGTTATAGTATTTGGGCAATAATTTCAAAAGCATATTACATGCAGAGTATATGATTATGTGACACAAGCATAAGCAAATTAGTTTGGTTACATGTCAGCCAAGCATCAACCATTGAAAAAATTCTGAGTTAGGATGCCTGTCTGGAGCCACTTACTTACCTCTCTCGCTCAAGAGGAACTACATCCAGTTGCAAGATTCCTTTTGATCATGCTCTCTGCCTCCAGGCCCAAATCTTATGGACAGCATACTACCCCTTCTGGAAGCCTAGCAAGTGTTCTAAAATAATACATAGAATGAGGTCTTCCAAAAGTGTTGCTTTCCTACTCAAAGAAAAACTAGCAAAACTACAACTACAATCAATGAGAGCTGTGTTCCTAACAACCCAACACCACAAAGCTCAATTCTGTACTGGAAAATGAAATGTGGGGAAGAGCAAGATCCAGCTCAGAGGATGCAGAGATGAGAGAACACTGTGAGTCAGATTTGTGGCAAGGGCCTCCTATTTATTCCTGTTCTGTAGCACACAAGCCCCTTCTTAGCAGGTCTGACGAGAGACAGTAAGGTGCATATTAACTTGACAGGCTGGCACGGAGTCCATGCACACAGACACACAACCTGGGCATGAGGGCAGACGTTAGCCCAGGCAAAATGAGCTGCAAGCTGACGTGGAAGAATACCGGGTTGATGCCAGTGTGTTCAGACTCACCAAGGAGTGAGGTGTCTTTGATAAATTACAGTTCTGAATTATTAGATGTTACAAATACTCAATAATAATCACAGTCATCATTCTGACAGTCGAGGGCTTGCCATGCACAAGCTCACAGGGTATGATGTTGCTATAATGCCCTTTTCTGAGAAACAACGGGATCTTAGGATCTGGGCACCTTTTTCAAAACACCTCTGATCAGACAGTGGATTCAGGGGGATGTTCCCACGAATGCAGAGATTTTATTCAAGGTAGCCAGGTCATGAGGCTCTGCAATCATTCAATGAATGCTATTTATAGAGGGTTGTGGGGGATGACAAAAGAAAACACAGTTTCTTCTCTGTTCTCTTCACCACATTCCCAAATCCTATTCATCTTTTGAAGCTCAACTCAAATTTATGCCCCCATGAAACTCCTGGTCCCTTTTCTCATACCCTCACTTCTGTCCCACCGTCCAGTGGGTGGTGACCACCTCCCCTGATCTTGCACAGGAGTTTATCTGTACCTGACCAATTACAATAAGACTTTAAATTTGCCATTTATCAAGTGCCTCCTTTGCACCAGACCCTTTTCCCAGCCTTTTCAAACCCTAAAGCAAACCTTCCAGGAATGGAATGTATTATTCGCAATTTAAAGATTTAGAAACCAAACTTAAATGAGACTGAGTAACGTGCCTGGAGCCAAAAAAGCTAAGAAGTGGTAGACCATGAATTTGAACCCAAGACTACTAGATTCCCAAACCATTAGCTGTGCATCCTGCCATACCCTGCGGACCAGCCACTCTCAGGCTCATGTTTCTCTCTTACAAGGTGACAAGATCCTTGAACGTGAGACCCAAGTCTGAGTCATCACACATTCATTTATGAGCTGTCTTAAGCAACCCCTGAAGTCTATGGTGGACAGAACACAGAGTAGCTATTTAATAAGTACTTGCTGCATAAATGATAAAATGACAGAAAACCCATGGGAGCGTGGAGCAAGGGCTGTTGTCACAGCACGGGCAACAAAAGAGAGCGCCAGGATTTCCCTGGGTCTTGCATCACAGAACGTCCTCCTTTCACTCAGCCCAAGTAGATTCATCCCGACGTGCCACAGCTACTTTTGCATTAGCAGCCTCACCTGGGCCCTCTGTGCGGTGCCAAAGCAGAAGGCCCTGCAGGCAAGGAGAGCAACAGCTTGTATTTCTAAAGAGAACTAACGACATTACCATTCTCTGCAGAAACCTGCACTCCACAAGCTTCAATATCCCCCAAACAGCTGGAATCAAGAAAAGACAGGCAAACCAAGAAAGGTGGAATATTTGGCCTCTGCCCACCATTTACATGGTCCAACAGTAGCCTATGAATGTTAATCTAGATTTATTTTTTTCTCTTAAAGCATAAAGGACAAGTGGGCAGGAGCAGGTCCATAAATTTGCTCTGACTTTTATTAGATAGGGAATAGTTTCATCTGAGAGGTCAGCATAACTTGGAGGAAAAGACAAAAAAACAAAAAAACCTCTGAACATGATCTACCACGTTACCCCTGACAAAACACAGGACTGCTGTCTACTGACAAGTGAACTACTTGCTATCATATGCAGTCAGAACTCCTAAAAAGTCATCAAAATGAGTTAATTTTTCCCATTCAACGTTATCATTTCACATACTTCACATCTCATACAGATTCTATAGGGAAAAGAACATGACTGGGACTATTAAGTAATGTAGCTGAATACTTTAATGATAATTAAAAAAAACAGGGTCCCTATATAAACCATCTCATGGAAGGAATCAAAGCACAGAAGGGCACTGAAGAAGAGGTTGAAAAATGTAAGAAAAAGTCCAGTAAACTGACTCTAGTGCTTTATTTTGTGAAACCCCTGGGTCTTACATTCAGGTTTTATAAAAATATCTTAACCCATTCATTCATTCATTACAAAAAAAGCATTAATTGTGTGTCTAATTTGGTGCTATGAACTAGGAATATGAGGATGGATAAGGCTTTGTCTTTGTTCTCCGTAAGTTTACAGCCTAGCAGGAATGAGGCTGCAAAGAGTTCCCATACAATATGGTTAGTGCAGTAACACAAAGGTATACAGGCTTCAACATCACACCATTCAACCACATAACTGGCTGTACAATACAGTGTAACTAAAATTAATTAAAATAATGGTTTTCACTATGCATACCCAGTGATTTCACCTACGTTATCTGATTTCATCCTCAATTAATCCGTCACAAGAAAATATTCTTCCTGTGGGGAAAAAAAAACCTGAATTGACTATCAAATCTATTCCTTTCAAGTCTATGTAACAGAACACCTGGAATTTCACAGAAAATAAATTTTGGTACAGAAAGGAAACAGCTTATGACAAACTCAGATATTTCATGAGATAACCACAGCTTCTCCATACAGGTTTCTTAATCAAATAGTTTCCGACCACTGAACGGGGCTTGTCTAAAAGAGGTGGCTCCACAACTATGGCTAATGAAAGATACTTTCTGATTTGGGAAGGAAACTTACAAGGAAATGATTAGTAAACAAAGAACAAAAATAAAAGCTGAGGTCTTTAGAACTTCAAGGGAAGGAGAAAGCTTCCCTATCCTAAATTTGACTGATGACAGGAAATTCGACAAGTTCTCATCCATACTTGATGTGGGAAAAGCAGAGCTCGTATTTTCAAAAGAAACCACGTATTCAAGATAATCAAGTGAAAGTGACAGTCTAAGTCATTTGGGGAGATGTCGTAGACACCTAGGTGGGCTCTGGATCTAACAGCCACATTCTCCCTGCCCATATTTCTTCATGTTTGATACTTGGATTACCCCAGCAGGAAACGAGCAGTCTTTGAATGGAGGGTTTTGTTCAGAATTCTAATAGCTTCCAGCATTCGTCCCAGACCACAAGGAGTACACCAAATTTACTTAGACATCCAGGCCAGACATGAAGAATTTCTCTGTCAGATCTAGTAAGCTCCACCAATTTAACATTTTGGCTTCTCATGGACAAAGAGAAGACAGCCAAACAGCCCTGGTGCCGGGGGGACAATCTGGTGACGTGTGGCCGTTCTTGGAAGAAAATTAATGAACACGACCAGTAACCTTTCTGCCCCTCTCTCCTCTCTTTATTCAAAGGAGGGAAGCAACATGTCAGCAATTGTGGTGGCGAGGCAACCACTGCTCCTTGAGCTTCAAGGCTGGTTTTTTTCCTCTACCAGACTTGCCACATTTCATTGTTTGCTTTCAAGATCACCTCGCTGTGAAGTTTGTTGACTTAAAGGTAAAGCCATCATTTGTTCCACTCAATAATTTTGCCCTTGTTAACCTAATAAATAAAAAGGCACCACTGGCAACCTCTGATTCACTCACAAAAACTAATTGTGTGCAGTCAAATCCAATAAAATACTTGTTTGGTACCTATTCATGTGCCAGGCACTGTACCAGGCATACTAGACATATTCATTTAATGATGATGATGATATTATAATGTTTATAGTAACAACAATAATAATAACACTCAATCAACAACAATCATTTAGCAAGTGCTTATAGTGTGAAAAACTTATGGTAAATGTATAAACATGCTTCATACCAATCCTCACAACCCTTTGAGCAACATATAATTATTACTTTCACCTTTTATAGACGAGGAAAAGAGGATTCCAAGAAATTAAACGAACACCCACAGCTTGTAAATGGCAGAGCTGAGATCTGAACCCAAGTCTGTCTCCAGAGGCAAAGCCTTAACATTCTCAAAGAAAATCACACTGAAATAACATTCAAAGTTTGTTGAAGTTTATAAGGATGAGGTAGATGGTAAAGTTTTCCCGATCATAGCAAAAGAGATGGAATAGCTATATTACTCATCTGAACTAAAATCACCACAAAAATATTTTGTAATAGAATTTCATCATCTAATATCTGTACCAGCATATATATGACCCATTTTCACCCATAAAAAGAACTACTTATAGTAATCAACTGTACACAGCTATCAAAATGATAATGTCCTTAAAATGTTTTCCCTAGAAAATACACTCAATTTCTGTGAACTGAAGCTAAAGTGACTTATGAGGATGTGTGTGTGTGTTTATTTCCTATTGGATTTTCTTGTTTTACCACTATGTTCTTATGTTAAACATTATATGGTAAAACATTCTTTACAAGGTTTTGAAAGAACCCATCTTAACAAAGAAAACATTCATAAGAAGTAAAATGTGAAACTGAACTCATGGACTGGATATGTACTAAAAAGCTTAATGACCATCTGATTTCTAACAAAACCCAGTAAGGAAGAGGTAAAATGAAACAAAACAAAAAATCTCAAAACCTTGAGGTTCCAAAATTTTGAGAGGAAAAAAATGATTGAAAGTTTTGGAGAGCTTCAAGGAGAAAAAAGGGTGTCCAATTGTACGTTAGCAACAAAACTCTGAGGGGTGGAGGGATATTTGCAAAGTGGTTCCTCCAGGCTTCCACCAGCACTCAACTGTTCAAGGGGCAGTTATGCTCAAAGTTCCAGCCCTGGGATGTTAATCCAGACTTAGGGCTGATGAGGACCTGCACAGCTAGACTCCTGCCAGCAACAGGGTGGGGGGACCTTCTGATACTGTGCAAGGCACCATCAAGTAACTGACCCCAACTCACCAAAACAACACACATGGACATTTTAATTTGCACACCATGTCCAAGGGTTCATGAGTCACGTGAGACAGGGAATCCAGACCGGGAACCCTTCCATCTGAGGATCTGGCAGATTTAGAGCCACAAGTAAGATGACTCAACCGCTTTCTTATTTTGTGGCCTCATAAGAGGCAGGGCTCTCTGGTTTCTCAGACATGAGAGAGAGAGAGAGCAGCTTGCATTTAGGCGGAGCTCAGCTGTGAAAAGTGTGGTTGCCAGAGGCCGAAGGCCTGGCTTCCAGTTCTGCCTGTCTCTTAATAGCTGCGTGATCTTGAACAACTTTTACTTATTCCTCTGTACCTCAGTTTCCTTACCTTAAAGGTAGGGATTAATAATAACACCTACATGACAATGTTGTGAAGATTAAATGAATCCTTATATGGAAAGCACTTTGAGCAACAGTTACCTGGCATATAAGCAAACACTAAATATATATTAGCTATAATAATTCTATGGTCCTTTTTAATAAAGTGATGACTGGATACAATAAAGGTTCATATCAGAAAAGCACTACAGGACTGCAGAGAGTAGTAGCTAATGCTGGCATTAATTTTTATGTCCCAATGTTACATCACCATAGATGTCCTTTTCTGCTATCTTTGCAAAGTTGACCATTCGGTTGACTACACAAGTATCACCACCTATAGTTCAATACAATGGCAGCATTGGGTGTCAGAAAACATAGTTAGCCTAAGAAATTTATCACAAATAATGATTAAGAAAAATATGCCATCAGATTAATAGCTTTCCTTCATTTTTCTTTTTTTTTTTTTTTTTTACAGATGATGACTCTGAAACACAGAGGGGCCATGTGTTTACTGTATCAGAGTTAAATGACAAATACCATCTACTCCAAGGGGCAGGAATTCACACTAAGAAAGAGATACACTCAATGGCAGATCGAGGGTCCAAGGAGAGGTGGCACCTAGCTTCAAGCTGGAGTTAACAAAGAGCTATGGAGCCGTCCCACACAAAATCCATAACCAGTTAAATCCAATAAAGTCTTATTGAACTGCTCGATGCTGTTCTATTACTCGATATGAGACAGTGTGGTGAAGAAAGGTCTAAGGAATTTTAGAACAATAACAGCAATAAAAATAATAAGCTATTTACTCTGAGCTTGTGTGGCAGAGACCTTTCTATGTTTGGACACATCACAGCATGATACCATGTGAGGAGGAGGATTGTGGCTTCTGCTCTCTGACAGGCCTGGGTTCAGCTCAAAGCTCTACCACTCAGGCCATTTTCTTAACCTTTCTGTGCCCCATGTTCCTCATTTGTAAAATAGGGACATTAATAGCATATACCTCACAGGACTATTTTGAGGATTCCATGAAATCACAAATGTAAAGCAGTTAGCCCAGGGCCTAGTTCATAATGACATGTGGCAACTACCCTGTTATCTCCATTTTAGGAGGTAGAGCTGCTCGCACACGGCACAGTTGAGATTAAAATCCACATCCATCCAACATGAAGCCTTTGCTCTTTCACCCTGACCAGGACATGAAAGGAGGGAACATTAGAAGCCAAGAGCGTGATGACTGGGACAGCCTTGAAGAGACTGCCTGGCCTCCTACCACAGCGTCTCTGGTGAACCAGCAGGGACCACCCTCACTGCTTGTACACAGGCTCCAAGTCTTACAAATTTCTGAAGTCCCAGACTTGAAGCAGCACCTGTAGAGGGGACCTATTTTGTGGAATGAATGAACAGCTAAAGCAATTCAAATAAAGTAATAATAATAGCTAAGTACTCTGATCATGAACTATGTGCTGGGCACCATTCTAAAGAATCAATGTATACTGATTATATAGTTAACACTTAATTTAAAAATCAAATGAGTGATTGGCCTTGACTCCACCAAAATGGGAATAGCTCATGAAGCTGCTGGTAGCAGCAAGGAACATAGCATTCTGTTCCAAGTCCTCAATGAAACAGACAAATGTCACAGAGAAAATGCATTTGAAGTTGGGGAGGCAGACAGAAGCATCACAAGTGTCCCAAAGATGGAATATGGGAATTCTCATTTTCATGGGGCCTGTTCTTCAAAGAAACATAGACTAGGTTAAGGGCAACTGCCTTGCTTAAGACTACTCGACAGCAAACTCCTAGCCAGTCAAAAAAAAAGTCAGAAAAACCAAACTGTGCTGGTTGTGCCCTGCAGAAGGGCTGCCAACCCAAGAAGCAAGTGAGGACAAAATTCCATTCAGGAATCCTCCAGCCACACAGAGCAGCAGCATGATGGAGCAGGAGACGTGCAATGTAATGTGTACAACGACACCATAAGGACCTTCAGCTATCCTAACAAACACAGTCTAATTTCTTATTCAGTTATCCCATCTCACATCAAAGACTGCATATAGTTAGACCAATAACCGGGAGACTTCTAAACCAGTAACTATATAAAGTTGATTTATTCACTCACACATTCATACATTTATGTATAGAGTGCTGCACTCGTTATAGTGGGAAATAACAGAGCTCACCACTTAATAGACATCATTACAAGTATCACAAACAGTAGGGCAAAAGAGAATAAGTATCTTAATTAGCCTTCTTTACAGCATCGAACAATTTGCTGTCTAGGTCACAGTCAGGGCACTTATCCCAAACCAGCAAAGAGAAAGTCCAGACCCTCACCTAAACAAGACAAAAGGAAAAAACAACACTATCACCAGGTTTAAATACAAAGTACACTTGAAAGTTAAATTCAACTAGTAGTTTTGGAGGTAACACAGTTTGCTCTTTAAAGCAGCAGGTCAGATTTTCAGAACTAGCAAGGTCTAATCTTGGTTTAGCCACAGAATCACTGTGCCATTCTTGGAAAATATGCAAAATACACCCAGTCTTCATTTGTGCATCAGGGAGAAGTTTAATCAGTAACTGAGAAGTATAATGAGAAATCACTTAGCTAATGTGGAGTGTTCCTCCTAACTAAGGCTACCCCCTGCCTTGGCCATGGAGGAAGGGCCGAGATGACATTAAATTTAAACTAGAGCACCAGGCAGGGGCAGTAAAAACAAAGAAAAGCAGAAGACTGTGCTTTAAGTCAAGAAAACACCATTTCAGGAAAATAAGCATTTGGCCTAAAAGCAAAGGAAGACACATTAAACCTTAAAGAAAAAATGAGATGCAGATGGAATAACCCCATGTAGCTGAATATTGGTAGCCAGTTCAATTTCAGAAGCAGAAAGCTCCTTTTGAATTAAGTTGGGGGAAGGGTAGGAGGGTCTTGTACACCTGGAACTATGATAAGCAACTTACATTTATTACTTCTTTAACCCTCACAGCAACCTGCCAAGTTAGATCTCACTATCCTTATTGCACAGAAAAAAACAACTGAGCCTCGGAGAACACAGCGTACAGCCACTTCCATCACGTCAACTATGCAAAGGGGAAGGGGGGTGGGGAGACTCCAAAGGCACCTCTGGAAACCAAGAGCTGCTGAGGAAATAGAACAAGATAGTCTTAAGAGGCTCACCAAATATGGTTCACTCTACTGACTCTAAAAGACCCAAATATAGTATGAACTTGCCCTTGACCATTGCCCCAGTGGTACATATCCACTGTCAATTGTCTCCAGTTGATAAGAATGCACAGACTCACAGCTATTTGCAGACCAGCTGCAGTCTCCTTGGATAACAGATATCCGAGTACATCCAACATGGAAAAGGCACGTGAGATAAGAAGAGCACCTCAGTAAATTTCAGACTGGGTATAAACCACACCTGAGGCTCAAAAACAGAGTGAGTTACCTAAGAGTTAGTCTTCATTTGGTCTTTCTGTAATATGGTTATTCTATTCTTAGTTCCTTCACATTCACATTTTATTTCAAGCAGTACGTAGGTGGTTCTTATTAACTACCTTCTAATGAGAAGCTACAAACAATAAATAGATAAAATCCAGATGTACACCACAAAAGGCAATTGATTATCTAAAAATGTAAGAGACTTCAACTGCGTATATATAAAGACACAGTTAATCTCTTTTCTGTTAAAAAAAAGAGCTTCTGGAAGTTGTTCATAAGATGATACTTTGAAAAATGAACCCTATTTGTTCATTCTTTCCATAAAGGCTTATTGCACAACTAATGCCTGGTATTAGAAATCCAGAGATAAAAGGCATTCCCTGCCCTCAAGGAAATAAAATCTAAAGGGGAAAAAAAGAGTAAGGAAGTGCAATACGATGCAGGCAGATGAGTGCTGTGCTGATAAGTGGCAAGAATGATCATATGGAATACAGACGAAGGGCTCCTTACCCAGTCTGAGGAGTCAGGGATGGTGAGGTCTGAAGTTGGGATGGAATATAATTCTAGAGATTTTAAATGGATCACTTCCACTTCTGGCCAAGATGGAAAAACAGGGATGGTTGCCAAGATCTGGGTAACAGTCAACAAAGAGCAGTGATCTCTCAAAGACAGAAACAAATGATGTGAGCCCTGTAAGTCCCTCAACTTACTATCTGATGAGGTTCCAGGAAGATGTGCAGAGGAGGCAGTGGACATCTTGGGTTGAATAACTGGAGCTAACTGTCCAGGCAGCTAGAGCCTGCAAGACAGTACCAAAGCCAAATATTTGAAGAGACTGTATAGATTTCAATGACATGGATTTTTATATTTTATCAGTAAATAAAGATATAATTTGGTTTAAAAAAAAAAAGTACCAGAGTAGGGAGAACTGCAGAAAGACCTACAGGGAGTCTTCCTCAATAATCAACAGAATACTGATCAGTGCATGCATGTGAGGCAACTACCCAAGGCTTCAGACAAAACTGCCAAAAGGCTGTTTCCAACTAGAAAATCTCAAGCTTTGGGCAGAATACATAGAGGGGTCTTGTCTCTGTTGTGGGGAATAATTAGCTCTCGGCTTAGTATTGTACTAGTCCTGAAACTAACAAATCTTAAAAGTAAGACCCAAAAGAACAAACTGCTCCTAAGCAACTCAATTACATCCCAGAATAAAGAATATTTGCATAGATATAAAAATATCCATCACCCAGAAAGGTAAAATTTGTATCTGGCATCCTATCAAAAATTACCAGGCATGCAGACAACAGGAAAAGGTGACCCAAGGAGGAGAAAAATGTATCAATCAAAACAGAATCAGAACTGACACAGATGCTAGAATTAGCAGATGGTAGAATTAGCAGACAAGGATGTAAAAAAAATTCTTATAACCTTATTCTGTATGTTCAAAAATGAGTGGAGACATCAAAGATATAAAAAAGACCCAGATCAAAATTCTAGAGGTAAAATCAACAATGTATAAAAAATATATCAAATTAGATCAACATCAGATTAGATATCGCAGATTAGTGAACTTGAAAACATAAAAATTGAAACTATCCAATATGAAACACAAAGGGAAAATAGAATTTTAAATATAAGCAGAAAATACTAAAATTTCACATTAATTATATTACTAAATATTGGTATTTAATTCTTGTGTTGATAAATATTAATATTAGTATTTAATATTTATCCTATTTATCCCTGTCCTCAAATAATTTACAACCTTTACATAGAAACAAGTTATAATAAATCATAATGAAATAATAAGTTATAAATATATCTAAAAATATATAAATATAAATTACATATATAAATTATAATAAAATATATTAATATATAATAAAAAAGAAAATAAGGTCATAAAATATTTGAAAACCAGAAAATACTATAAAACAAAAAATGTCATGAGGCACTCCATAATTTTATTAAACAAATAGCACACATACCTGTTTAAAGAAGAAGAAAAGATTATTTCAGGCTGGGGAGATCAGGTTAAGAATGGTCAAAGAGGAAACATTTGAACTGTCTGTTTCATAAATGGGAATTTTCATAATACTTAAAGCACTGTTCATTTAGTATATATTTAGAAATACAACCCTTTTTCTTTCTCATTCATTCATCCACCTTTTATTGAGCAGCATCTAAGTGCCAGGTACTAGCTAAGCACAGGCATGTTGTCTATCCCCCTATGTGTTTATAATCCAGAGAAGTTTTTGTAAAAGAAAGAAATGGCTATTGACCACCATGCCTGATACACTCTAAAAGATGTGTGTTCAACTGTTCCAGAACACAACTGTTCTGGTGGAGTGGGCTATTACCTCAGCTAGAGAAAGGAAACCAAGGAGAAGAAATTCACAAGACAGACAAGTGTCACCCATTTCTAAAATCTCCACCCTGTCCTGCTTCCAGATTTGGCTGCCAAAAAGTGCTACCGGAAAATAAGTGGAAAAGTCCACCAAGGAAGGAAGCAGGAAGTTAAGCTGTTTTTCACTGGATTTCAATTCATTAATCCACAAGAAGAAGGAGTCAGAACCTCCTCCTTCCAGGCAATCAGGCACACCCACAGGGTGCTGAGATTAAATAAACCCTGACATGTTTCTTGGAGAACGACTTAAATAGATGGGCAGCAGGACAGTAATATGTGGTATGTTCTTGGAATAAAGCCCCAGTGAGAAAAAATTTGAAGAGATTGGCGTGAGTTTGATTACCTGATATTTTCATTAAAGAACAAAGATGTTTTATTTTTCCTGAAGCTAGCAGTATTATACACTACGCATTTTGCAAAGGTAGAAGGAATTTTCATGATCACAGTGTCTGACACTCACACTTTACAGATGGGAACACTGAGACCCAGATTACATAAGAGACTGGACCAAAGCCACAGAGAGGGTTTAGGGCAACACTAGTTAAACTGCATCTCATCCCACTTCTGGGAAGCTGGTGGTCTTTACATTAAATCATGTTGCTTTATTTATCTCTTAGAGTGAACTAATTTGTACTGTGATTTTTAAGAGAGAATTATACTACTGTAGGAAAGGTATATTTGAATTTGGAAATAGATGTTTGATCAGGTTAAATCGTTTTATTAAGAATGAATGTCTAAGAAAACCTCATACTGGGAAAATTTTCATTCTTCTTCCATTTACAGTGAAAGATTCCTTAATATGTCCCCAGTGCATTGTTTAATGTTCAATTTACAGTCTTTTTGCTGAGAAAGAAGCATAGTATACCAGCAAAGCACGAGCTAACACTCTCACTCTACTCCATACAAAATACATAATCTTGGGCAGATACTCAACCTCTTGGTTTTCTCATCTACAAAGTAAGGCTAACAATACCTACTCCCGGAGTTTTCTGAATTCCACGAGATAACTTGATGCAAAGCACATTTCCAGGCACATCACAGAACTTCAAAACACATTAGAAGCAGCTCTTGCTGCAGGTGAGGACTATGACGGTGGGACAGAGGTGTCATGGCTATCATTAATATCTTAAGGTTCATCCACCAGCGACATCTTTTTTCATTCTGGGTCTCACTCAAAGATAACTCAAGCACACATATGCCAGGTACTGATGTTATCACATTTTGTTCTTAGAATTCCTCTCCTTCCTTTTCCATAAATTTAAACTTTACTCATCATTATCCCAATTATTTATCTTATAATAATAATACTTCTCTCTAAGTCTGAGAGATGCTAATTTCTCTGCCACCTTATGATGTAAACCCTGGGCCACAGAGCTTGGTAATAAAAGAATATCACACTTCCTCCATCTCTGCAATGTCCTCACATAAAAGCTGTGCTCTGTTACAAGTGTCAGCCTGAGTCTCCCGTGGTGAAAGTATGTGGTAATAGTGAACCGTCACGCTACGGATTTGTCCAAAAAGTAGGATGTGAATTCAACAACTACACTCCCCCAGTGAAAACGATCTGGTTCGTTTCTGATTTTTTTCCTCTCCAGCAATACCCAAAGGAACTAGCTTGCATTAGTGAGTAAGGGCCTACAAAGGTTTCTTCCTCTTTTGGACAATTAATTTATATCATATAGGACAAATATTGGCACATCTGGACAAACTCAGCATGAGTCTAAAAACCATGAAATTTCCCAAGGCATGTGTGAATAAAAACACCTCTCCAAGCTTTTCAGAAGTGACATACTGAGGTAGGGGGTGGGAGAACAGAGGTAGTGGTCGGAAAATGGACATGATAATCCTCTTCAGTGATCTGGGGGCCTAATGTGTGAAAGAGGGAGCAGGCTTCTGATGCTAAATGCTACGGAGGGCAGAATGAGAACAACCACGAGGAAAGGTTGCAGGGAAGGGGGCAGCTTTCAGCTGTATCTAAGGAGAGCTTCCAGGGCAAGGTGTGCACTCACACGTGCCTCAGCAGAACGAAACAGACAGGCAGATCCAGGCAGCACCTTTGATTAGCTCCTCGCGTGGAACAAATTTCTTATCCTGTCTGGACCCTCAACTATCAACTGGAATAGTAACCTCGACACTCCATGGTTGTCCCAGTACTGAAAGACATACAGATATTTCATGCTCAGTACGTGGTAGGCATTATGATTATTCCCATGCTTACTGTCCCCTCTGACAAACAGTATGGGTTTGTTAGATGCGTTTGGAATACAACCGTCTACACGACCTAATGGTTAAGATCTCTCTAGTTCTGATTTCCACCTTTCTCTTGGTCTTAAAACCTACTGAGAGACTGTCAAGTTGTTTAACTTTGCCACTGTTTTTACGTAAGGTGCTGGTCCAGTTGTTTTCTATCTTCCCTGGGTCTTACCAACAGCAACACATACAGGAAGACACACTTAACATCTACCAACTTCAACCTAGGAAAGGATTATAGGAATTAGCTGAGAAATTACTACAAATCACTTTTCATGTACAGGTGTTCCCTGCTTTGCTCAACATGTGTTTTGTGTAAACCTCATTCTTTTTCCTACCAAATGAGCTTATAATTGTTTGCATATGTTTATTATTTTATACCAAGAATACTACTATCTAACTATTAAAGAAAATTTGGAAAATAGGAAAATGGGGCAGTGAGGGGAATAATCCCTCAGTCTATACACTGTTATTTCTCCCCTCGTCTTTATGCATAAGTGACAATGATCTTTTCTACATAGTTTTAATTTAGACCGCAATTTCAAAGGTGAGTTTTTAGTATTTTTAGCTGCTCTTCACTTAGTGATAGCTCCTGCAATAAATTCTTTGGCTCTCAAGACAAGTTTAGTATTAGTGATTAAAAATTTTTTAAAGTCCCAAGGGGCATTACTATTTTGAAAACAAAAAACAAAACAAAACAAAAAACAATCAGGACTTGAAGAAAGAATGAGTCATGCAACCCCTCATTTTATGGATGAAGACACTAATGCCCAGAGAGACAAACTGGCAGCAGCCTCTGCCACAGCAGAGCCCCACGTCCCTTACAATGAATCCACTGTAAAGTGTAAAGTGGGCCAGAGTGACCACTGCTCCCCAGCCCCAACACAGGTTCTACAAGTTTGGATTTTGTATCTTCACTTGCCTCAGAACATGTTCTGTGTACAGTGGATGTGAAGAAAAACTAATTGAGGCCAAAGGAGGATGACTTTACACAACAAGAAACTCAAACCTGCCCTACAATACAGTTAAAACAGAAGGAAAAGGAGAAATCTCCAGTCTTTGTGTGACATCTTTACTCAACTTTTGACATGTCTTTGTACATCCAAGTTATGGTAATTTATTCCATACCCACTAAATAAGCAAAAACTAAAAATACTTTCAATACCAAGAGTAGGAAATGTAGGAGAAACAGGAAATCATATACTGTAGGCAGCTCACGCTGGTACAAGGCATTTGAAGCACAACTCAGCAACATCTACATAAGCCAACACATGCATACTCTATTGTATTCGTAGGTATACAGCTTAGAGAAATTTTCCCACATACAAAAAGACAGGTCAAATTTTTCATAGCAGCAATGTTTATAATAAAGAAAAAAATGAAAACAAGAAAATGGATACATTAATTGTCAAATAGTCATATAATAAAATAGCTACTAAACAGCAATAAAATAACTTCCTAGACTAACATGTATTTTGTAAATTAACAAGGTTCAACATCAAAACCATAATGTTGAGCAAAAAGAACAAGCTATGGATGGTCAGGTACAGTATGGTAAGTTGTCATTTACGTAAAGTTTAACAATCAGCAAAGCAATAATACCATGTCTCATTAGTGGATTTTGTATACATAATAAAAGTGTAAAACATATATGGGAATGAAAAGACATTAAATTCAGCTGAGAAATGATCTCTGGAGAAAAGAAACAGGATTTAGGAAGGATGCATGGGGAGCTTCAGTTGTGTCTGTAATATTTTATTCCTTAAAAAAATCTGAAGCAAATATGACAAAATATTTGTATCTGAAAAGGACTTGGTCATTTTTGTTTTGTTTTCCTGTATACTTAACTATTTCAAAATTAGAAAAAGAAAGCAGCTTTACGGTTTAGCCATGGATCAGTCTGGATATCCAGGAGTCTGAGAAGGTAGGAATAACCATGGTCCATCCAGTATTTTTGGCATTTTAACAAGCCTAAAGGTCATCACAACTCTTTTGTATCCCCAAGCCCAGGACAGTACCTGGTCAAAGTAAATACAGACTAAATGCTGAATGAATAATGAGCGAACAAGTAGCCAAATGAACTGAATGGGTTGTTACAGGTGTTAAACATAAGAATGGGGAAAAAAATCAATTTAATAATTTGAAATGCAAACTATTTCTAAATACAGGTCCATGGAGAGCTCTTCCTAATGACATCACTAACAAAAAAATTGAAAACAAGTGGACAAAGTAACCTTTGAAGATTTTCTATCCATAAAATTCAGTGCTTTGTCCAAAGGCAGGCAGAGCCCACTCCTCACATTTATTCATCTAAAGGGGAAGCCCTCATTGCTGTAACAGACCCCAGGATATGGCCAATAGCCTGAAATGGAAATATGTATGTAAGTCTTTGGGTAAGTCAGTTAAAGTGCCCTTCTGAGCCTTAGGTGAAGACTCCCCAGCATTTCTCTGCCCTGTTTACTAGGAGTTTATAGTTCTAAATCATTCTGTCTTCATGAATGTAGGTTGCTCCCAGACTATCCTCAAAATGCTAGAATGTAACAAAAAGTTGCCAGTGCCATCATAATAATTTCAAATTCCTGTTACAGGGGAATAGAGACTCAGTGCAATCAAGCAGAAATCCATTACCATATATTTTTGTCATTATTTTCAAAACAATTCAACTGAATTTAAAAAGAACTAAAACAAGTACATGGTACATTCACCCAAGCCTAGTAATTAAATCCAAAAAAGCAGTTTAAAGTAGCATAAGGAAGAGAATAATTTTAGAAAGTACTACAGACCTCCACTATCTGAAATGAAGTGGATATTTTCTACTTTCTTCTTCATGTCATTAAAATATTGATGTATTTTTAAATTAAATATAATCCTGGAGTTTCCTTCAAAATAACTTCTGCCCAAGTTGAGGCCAGGCTGGGGTGGGGGTGGGGTGTTGTCATATATTTATAGTGTCACTTTAAAGTTTAACAAAAGAAGTATTCAAATGGAGTTAGCTCCATTCTGCAAAACTCCTTTTTACAAATGTGTAACAGGATCTCACTGCAGTCACTAGGTCTGCTCTCCACACAAAGAAAAGGCTGGAAAACATTTGTGTTATGCTTCTGAAGTTAAAAATGAAGAAGCCTTTTCCTTTCCATCAGTTCTTTTTATTAATAAGGTGACCACACTAAGCCAGAAATTATAACCATCTGCTTTAGCCATTAAATGCAGATTCAAAGGCCTAATGATAAAGTGACCTCTTTATTAATAACAGAAAGAGACAAGTGGCCATTTTTCAGAGCATACAAGGAAATAAATCAATCCATAAGTTCAAGTTGATGATCCACCTCAGCAATATCGCCTCTCAAGTTTTCTCTTCTAAGTGGCCTTCATGTTTGCAGTTACTAGATAAACAATGGTGGCTCGGAAAGTGACTTCTCCATGAGTTTTGTTTAGCTCTGCTACCTTTTTTCAAATGTGTAACAAAGTGTGATGAGATGCCACTTACCACATAATTTGAAGACTATCTTTTATTTCCCCCCGTCACAAAAGAACCATCGTATGCATCATAGAACCAATGGGTAGACACATGGGCCTTATTTCCTCAGCGATCAGGTCTGAATCAAGGCCTGAAACAAAGAAGGTGTGCGGGGAAGCTGCAGCTCTGCAGGAGGGAGCGCTAGCAGAAACGCTGCAGCTGTACTTTAATATTTCAGTCACGTAGCCCATGTTTTAATTCACATATTAGTATTTTAATTATCAGATTGCTAAATTACAGTGGCTTTCAATTGAAGTTGGTTTTACCAACCCCACCTTGGAGGGCAGACAGAAGCTCTTTGCTGCTCTGCCAGGCGCACGGAGATGCCGGCGGCGGCATCTGAGTCCTCTGTCTCACACCCTCTGGCAGGAAGCCTCTAGCACAGCCGGAGCACAGAAATCTCTGGGAGACAAATCTCCCTGGCCCTTGTCCGCAGGGCTTCAGTCCTGGAAGGACCAGAAACACCTCTTCACAGACCTTATCTTTCTCCTAACCCAATACACAGTCCTGAACCCCCAAAAATAGTTCAAGAGTGAACCAGTATGACTGAGCCAGGTCTCAAAGGATGAGCAGAACTTCCGGGCTGGAATATTTTGTAAAGAATGTGGAAAACACTCCTCTCCCGCCACAGAAGGGGATTCTGCAAGTCCTGTCTTCACTGTAAAATTGAAATCCTTTGAAAACCCGTAATCCCAAAGCAAGCCACCAGCACCTCTTCCCACCACCACCTCTCACCCACCACCACCCACCAGCACCTCTCACCCACCTGCACCTCTCACGCACCATCACCTCTCACCCACCACCACCCACCAGCACCTCTCACCCACCTGCACCTCTCACGCACCATCACCTCTCACCCACCACCACCCACCAGCACCTCTCACCCACCTGCAACTCTCACGCACCAGCACCTCTCACCCACCTGCACCTCTCACCCACCTGCACCTCTCACCCACCACCACCCACCTGCACCTCTCACCCACCAGCACCTCTCACCCACCTGCAACTCACCCACCAGCACCTCTCACTCCACTCCCTTGCTGCTTCTTTCTGGGATTTCCTCTCACTGGTTCCCTCACTCCTGCCACACTGGAGAAAGCAATCCCATCTATCAAGGCAGAAACAGGCCTCCACGGGGCAGATGGGGAAGACAAGAACACCAGATGGAGTTCATCCAGAGACCCTTGGGAGTCCACCTGAAGGGGACATCAGGGAACTCAGCCCTCTATACCCTTACAGAAAGAAACTTCCTCTCCAACCAGAACTAAACGTGGGCCACAGCATAAGCACTATGAGAGAGGATGCTCCCCGCCCTGGCCAAATCCCACAGATCCACTCTAGAGACTGATGGGCACAGGCTTCATGTCCAGGTCACCCCTCCTGGGCCTGAGGTCAGGAATCCAGGGGAGTCCTTGCTCGGCAGTAATAAGCTTTGTGCCATTAGGAGTGTTACTTAACTTCTTGAGGCCGTGCTATCCTTCCCCATGAAGGAGCAGGGCTAGATCATGCCAAAATTCCCTCCCAGCCTAGACATTCCCTAATTTTCTCACTTCCTTTATGTGTAGGCTCAGTTTCCTCCACTATAAAATCATGCAGTTGGAGTAAGTGATTTTACGGTTCTTACCAACAAGGTTCTATGGTTCAGCTGATGAATCCAGATCACAAGCAAGGATTACTCTATTAATCTCAGTGGCCCTTTCTTTGCCAAATGATAGGAATGTGCTTGAGCTGAATACCCGCCTCCCAGCTACCAGTGTATCTGGTTGGGAAACATACAGCTACTTCTATCTACCTACTTGCCAACAAAGAAATCTTCAAACAAAGATGGGATGATTAATAGCATCTTTAATAGGGCCCTCACCTTGACATTAATCTTGGGCTGAGGTTATCAAAAACAGCAAATACACAAAGAACTTACTCACAGCCTTGAGAGCCAGCCAAAGAATGAGGCAGAGACTGTGCAGGTGGCTGGAAGGAAAACGGACCTGAATTACAGAGAAAAGGTGCATTGAGTTAATAGACTGTAACTCTGGTATTGGGGGTGGGGGCTGAAAACAGATGTGAGGGGCAGTCCATCTCAGCACCATGAAGAATCAAAGAGCCACACCTTTTCTCAAGCACACACACACACACACACACACACACACACACACACACACACACACACACAGTCTCTCTCTCTCTCTTTCTCTCTCAAAAAAAGCATATGAAATTCACTATGTTGTCCCAGGGGTGTGGGTTGTGATATCCTAGGGGGGACATATAGAGATAAAAGCTGATTAGACACAACCCCTAAAAGCCAGTATTCCACAAGGGATTTGAAGCTAAGTAAGTAGTGTGAATGAGGGGGTGGAATTTCACATATTGGGAAAGGTGTTGGGCATTAAGACTGTAAGATCAAATTCCATCTTCATGACATTTTGTAGTTTTTAAACCCCTAGGCCAAATTCCTCATCTGTAAAATGGACGTTACAAATATCCACTCTATCAGAAAACAGATTTTTTAAGTGTACAGAATACACACAAGTATTTGACCCACCTCAGACACTCCAAAAACTGGAACTTACTATCAAGACACATGCAGGTATAGAAGACCAGGACACAACAGTCGGTCAATCCAAAGAGAAAAAGAGCAGTGAAGAAAGGACAGGGAATGACAAGCAAGGCAAAACGCTGGGCTGAGGCCGACACAGCAGGCTGCAAGAAGCTCTTCAGCACCACCCCTTGCAGTAAATATCTGTTGACAGTGGGAGGAAAAAAAGCAGATTGCCAGATGAGTGGTAAGGCAGGACCCGTTTACACTGCAAGAGACCCAGAGAGAAGCAATAACATAAAGCAAAGGAAGCGAGAGTAGAGACATACTCTAAACACTGAAAGCAGTTACCATTAGGTTTGGATATTGGGTTATTTCAGGTTTGTTGGTTCGTTTGCTTATAAATATTTTCCAAAGATAGATAGATATATGAAATTCAGTTTTTCTTATTTCAGAAGTAATAAAAACTGTAGATTAAACATTTTAGAACATGCATTGGGAACCTAAAATCCTGGAGAAGATCACTGGTATTCTGAAACGAGGGCTGCTCCAGTTACTCAAATGTTGTTATCATATATACAGAGAATCCCAGTCATCCAATAAATGTTTGTGGAGGGCCTTCTTAATTAAAAATCACAACATTAAACATTTTGGGGAAAAAAATGTAAATTCCCAAAGAACCTTGATATCATTAGGGAACTAGATATGCTCACACAGAAGTATAACTCATAATGCAGGGAGCACCAGTGAACCAGTAAATACAA
This sequence comes from Smutsia gigantea, assembly GCA_032199065.1. Taxonomy (NCBI): domain Eukaryota; kingdom Metazoa; phylum Chordata; class Mammalia; order Pholidota; family Manidae; genus Smutsia; species Smutsia gigantea. The sequence continues at coordinate 123,810 of JAVSCE010005099.1, read as the reverse complement.
GGAGGGTGATTTGAGCCAGGCCTTGGAGACCTGGGGGACTTCAGAAGGAGGGATAAAGTCACTTTCTGTCACAGAGACGATTTAATTAAAAAGTTCCATTCTACCCACTCCACCAGGTAACAGAGAATTCATTGTATTCTAAGGAATTGAAAATTTTACAAGAAGACAGATTGCATGACCTTCCATTTGCAATTGCTTCTTTTAGGAAAGGGAATAATTAGTATCACATAGAAGGGGCTGTTTTCTTTCATTCAGCAGATAACTTTAAACAGGCTTCCAAGCCACAAACCATACTCACCAATCAAACTCCTGCCCTGGACGCCTGTAGGGCCAAACTTTCACCTCAGCTCGACATTAACTCAGATTCTCTTCACTGTTAACAAGCTATTTCTCTGCTTTCCTCCACTCTTCCCAGCCTCCAAACACCCCAGTAGACTGTGAACTCCTTTTATTCTTTCATTTATTCAGTCACTGTTTTTCAACACGTGCTATGTGTCAGCAATGCAAAGACTAAAAAGATAGCCCCATCCTCATAAAGTTCAGAGTCTAGGGTCAATAACTGACTCATTAACAGATACCTGCAGCTCGATGGCTGAGACATGCACGGTGTATCCAAAAGCAAGGAGACAGGATGTGCCTGACCAGCCTGAACCCTGACAATAGGAATCAGAGCACTGGCGGGGGGGGGAGGGGGCGGGCGGCAGCAGGGGCAGCAAGGCAGAGTGAACAGCAAACCTTGTGTTCTGAACGTGTGACGCAGAGGGAAAAGACAGAGTCATAACAGGCAACATTTACTGAAGGCTTCCTGTGTGTGAGGCTGACTTAATACTCACAAGAACCTGAGGAGGTAGGTCCCATCACTCTCATCTTACAGATGAGGAAACTGAGTCCACATAGGCTAAGTAACTTGGGCAGTAAGGGAGGTAACCACTCTGATATGCCGCCTTTCCCTAAGGCTAGAGGGGTGAGAGGGGCTGCTCGGGGTTGAACCCCAACAATGTCATGCTAAGGAGCTTGAGCTTTTCCCATAGACAGTGAGGCAGGGACTGGCTTTAAGCAGGAGGGTGACAGAGTCAGATCTGTCTTTGTCTCAGAAGGCTAGTCCAGCAAGGGGCAGGGACCTGATTTGAAGAGCTGGGGTTACCACTTAAGAAGCTGTTCCAATATTCCAGTGAGTGATGGGGTACCTAATCTAATGATGTAAGGAGGGTACAGGAAAGACATATTTGTCAGGAAACAATTCTCTGTAGGTCTCTTGAATTTCTGTGCATACCATAAACAAAACACTGGCTGCCATTGGTTCTAGATTATCTTTTCAAAGATGTTTATATGGAAAACAGCCTTGCAAGATATGGTCTTCCTCCGGAGCAAAGGGAAAGTATGCTTCTTGTCCAATATAAAAGATTTGGGTCCCCTGAGCTGAGGGTTTCTCTCCTGTAACACAAAGCACTGTATAGGTATCATAGGACACTCTTCACTATACCCAATGGGAACTGGTGCAAGAAAATGCTGACACTCTGGCTACTGCTACTGTTATGAATAACAAATTCCTTTGTCTATAACCCTGGAATCTCATGTCTTCTGCCAGCATCCATGAAACTGTGGCAGACTAACTTATTTATTTGCAAGTAGGGTAAAATCTCAAACTCCTCACAATTCTTAGGATTTATTTAGTAAGGAGAATCAGCAGGAATGGTTACTAAACGTAGGAGGTGAGGGAGAAAAAGGAATCAAAGATTTCTTCTTTTAGTTTGTATAAAAGAGAGGACAGTAGTGCCACCAGCTGAGATAAATATATAATAGATACAAGGGTGGGACACAGGGGGCGCTAGGGATTAGATGATAAATTCAGCTTGGAGGCCTCTGAGACGTCCATGTGGATATATTCAGCAAAGAGCCAAATAACTGAGTCAAAAGGGGAGGGGCTAAAAATAAAAACATAGAGGTCATTCGGTTGAGGGGGTAGCTGAAACCAGGAGATTGTGTACAATCATCTATCCAACATATAAAAAGATTGCTGGATCCTCAGTAAGCCAAGAGCAGAGCATTGAGAGGAACCACCATATTCATCCTTAAACGCTTAGTGCCCAGCAGAGGGCTTGACACAGTGTATATGCTAAAGAAATAAATAAACGTCTGTTGAACAAATGGCCAAACCCAGACCTAGAATTAGTTACAGCCTTTGTTTAAATTAAAGTTGCTTCAACAATTACGTATGTAATGCTAATCTAGATTTTCTTAAATCAGGATCTCAAATACAGAGTGTCTAAAATTTGTTTCACATGAAATACAACCAGTTTCATATGCAAATAATTACAAATCTATCGTTCTCTCATGTGCAGTGTTCTGTTCAGAAACAGAACAGAACACATGCTAAGACTCATAATTTCATAGTCATTAAAAAGCAGTACTGTTGGTTTTCTTACTGGAGAAAAGTTCAACATCCTCTCATCCACAGGATCACTTCTTCACTCAATCATTTTAAAAAAGTACTTACCTAGGACCTACTATGTTTAAGAAACTGCACTAAAAGCTATAAGGGATCTAAAAAGTATAAAAGCCCATTCTTAAGAGAATTTACAAAAGCCAAGTGGTAGCAAATAAACAAGACCAGAATTTAGCTCCTAGATCCACAGTTAGCAATTTTATGATCTTGAGCATCCTTTATAATCAATAGTTTCCTCACTCATGAAAAGGAGATACTAAATGACTCAAACTGGTGGTGAGAATTACATTTTTATAGTACATGTAAAACACCTGGCATATAAGTACTTCCTCAAAAAGTGGTAGCTGGTATTATCATCACCATAGCCATTTGGGGAAGAAGTACTCAGAGAGAAGCCACTCACTGAGGGATTTGAGGACCATTAAGAATGCCACCAAAGTGGTCTAAAGCACTAGAAATACAGAACTTTAGGAGCCTGGTAAAATAATAATACTGCAGTTAACACTACTGAGTCCCCTACTGTGTTTCAGCTTATTTAAAGCATCCCAAAAAACCTATGAATGAGTGGCTTTATTCCCATTTTCCAGATGAGAAAACTGACATCTAGACAAGTCAAATAACTTGCCCAAGGTCACCCAGCAGGAAGTGGTGGAGCAGGAAGTAAACCCAGGCTGTCTGGCTCCACAGTCTGATGTCAATTTGCCTCCTCAGAGAAAAAAAGAATGCATTTTTAATGACATTTTTGAAGTAAAAGGTCGGGGAATCTTTGGAAGCATTTACCTTCACCCTACAATTACAAATACGCTTCTACTCAGCCTTGAAAGATTATTCATAAATATCTAAACAGACAAGTAGACTTTTCTAGGTTGCTTGGGGTCCTATTTCATAGATTCCGCAAACTGAGTAAGATTTAATGTCTCATACTGAACACTTTGTAAGGCAAAAATCTCAGTGTATCATGGATTGACCCCTGAAATCCTATCCGACTCAAAATAGAGGGGTGTGGAGCTTAAAGCTCTGAGGCATCTTTATGAAATAAAATGACTCCACTTTCAGCCTCATTTCTTACTGATCTGTTGGCCATTCATATACTCTCTTCACAGATGAAGAGTAACTTTCCCTCCATTTCCATATGAATACTCAGACTGCTAGGATATATAGCCACTATGCTGGGACATCCTGGACTTCAACCAAGTTTCTTTGCTGCTGTTTCATTTTCAAAGACACTGGATATGAAATACCCTAAATATTCAACCACGGAGCAATGGCTAAATAAACTATGTAGACTGTGTCTCCTCAGTGTAATGTCATACAGACATAAAAGACAATATTTGTAAAGACTTGGAAAATAATATTTTCATGTTAAGTCAAAAAAGACTGATAAAAAATAGTATGCACAAGATGATCACACTTAAAGAATTTTTTAAAACGTATATACATAAGACAAAAGGGGCTGGAAGGAAATACACCAAAATGTTAAAAGTGATCATTTATGTTGGTAATATGAGCATAAGGGATATGGAACAGTTTTTCACTTTCTTAATATTCCTCTTTTCTTTGATGGACATATATTATTTGTACATTTTTAATTTAACATTTTAAAACAACAAAGAGAGGAGGCAAATGGGGAGAGGAGACCAGAATAACAGCTTATCAAGACCAAAGCTTATCAAGACCACCTAATATTCTACCTCTACTTGAGTCTTTCAGAGTTCTTTGCTGAAGGTATTAATCTCTTTCAAGATCTTTACTTCTTATATTTCTTAAATTTTGGAATATTTGTTTTACAGATAGACTAATGGGTAGATGGGCAGATAGATACTTAGATAGATATACAGATAAAAGAGAGACACACATTCTTTTACCAAAACATTCCAGAAAATCTCCTCTTAGAAATATAGTTCAGACCTGGCTTCCCTGTCCACCCCAGCTGTCTCTTTTCTCTGAACTCACTGTTTTCTTAAGGTATGGGAAACTCACATGCACCTTCAACATACAGATTCAACCTTTGAAACTTTGAGTGGATAGTATCGGTAACTAATTAATCTATGAACTCGACATCATATAAACTTTACAGGAATAACAGTGCATGCACAATTAGATACACATTTCCTTCTGGCAGCTACAAACAATTGATTATCAATATAAGTGTCAATATGACAAAGCCAATGCCACTTTTCAGGAAAGGTTGTCTGAACTTAACTCTGTCGAAGGAAAAAGCCTACTCTGCTGGCCGGAAATTACTGTGTTGAGTCTGGCAAAATGAGTAGAATAGCTATACAAACTCTATAATGAACTTCAGCGGCTGTTTACATCTGGGAATGTGCATCACGTACACATTACCCCATATGCAACCAGTAATCCTCTAGCCACTTCCAAACACCAGTCATAACACAACCCCAAAAAGAATAATAGTATGCACATTTTTTTAAAAGAACACAATTATTGGAAGAGCTCTGGGAAATTAACACAGCCCTACTGTGGAGGGCAAATTCATATGCAGTTTAAAAAGAAAACAAATCTGACATACTGAACATTTGTCACATGGCTCTCACTGACAGAGCAAGCAGGATTTCAAAGCAGAATGGAAATTGGAGTTCAGTGGGAAGCACAGATGCTTGACTACCTTTCTTGAAGGGGAGCAGAAACATTCTCTTAGTTCCCTGCAGCTCTGGCCAAGTGAAGCCGAGTCCTTGCCACTCACCCGGACAGAGCTCCAGTGTCTTGATGCTGGTTAACAGAAAAATCCAAACACTCTCACACACTTCATTACCGTAAGAAGTACCTCTATGGGTTCTCAGTCCTTAGCTTTATCAACTCAACAGGCCTAGCTTTTTATAAAATAAACATGAATTAATTAGCAGACAAGGAAGGGGAATGAGGGGGAGGGGACATTTTTAAAGGTGGAAAGTCAGTTGCATTTAGGGGTCACAAAAAACCAGGGGATGTTTTTGTTTGGCTGTGGAGCAGCGGCCTTCAGAATTTTAAGCTCTTTAAATAAGATATCAGTGATTTTTATAGATCAGGTTTGATCTACACCAAGTGCAGAAATTAATAAGCCCTCAGGGAGCAGAGGAAAATCTACAATGCCTATTTCTCTTTAGTTTTATGATCTCTGGACTTGGGAATATCTGCAGAAGTCTTTGTATACTCATTTGCTCAAAATTATGTCTCTGATTATAAAATCTTGAGAAACTGGGGGTAGGAGAACTTTTTTGTTCATAACTTTTTTTCTGCTTATATCCCAACTCACTTGGCTTGGCTTTCCAACACCTATAGATTCTATTGTTCATAAATTTAGCTTTCCCACTAGTTCAGATAAGCAAGTCCTAAAAACAATTCATGACATGTCTTTTCAACAACTATCTCAAAAAGCTTACGACAGCCTTCAGATACTACAGTGAGGATGAATCATGGATGGGGTACAGTATAGAGGCTAAGAGCTTAGACTCTGGAATTAGAACAGACCTGAGTTCAAATCCTGACTTTGTATATCAAGTTGTGTGACCTTGAGCAAGTTCCTTAAACTCATAAAGGTCCTGAATCTCAAAGGAGCTGTTGGGATGATAGAAGGAGATGGTTTACAAAAAGCAAGCAGCAGATTTGGCTACTGATAACAATAGGTTCAAGAACTAAAATGGTTTAAACCTGAGTCACTAGGGATAAAGGTTGCTGAGGGGCTCAGCTTTACATTTACCTAAAATGTGTTATGTATTAACTATTCCTAGGTTTGGTTTCCCCAGCTGTAAAATGAGAGCACTGCCTCAATGAAGCTCTAAGTTTCAAGACCTGAATATTTGGAAAAATGCAGCCTATATCACTGTATGCGGCCTGTATTACTCAGCAAAGCATGTGCCTTTTAACAACCACATCATATTCTCTTTTCATCTACTTTTTCCACCCTCAGGTGTATTTCATTGCACTGTGAGCTTCTCAACGGGAGGAGCTATCCTACATGCTTTCGCTACCCAGAGTGCTTATAGCAGTATCTGGCGTACAGCAAATGGCGTATAAATATGGAATGAATTAGTGACTGAGTCATCTTAGTATCCTTCCCAAGGGCACAGGGCTTTAGCACACAGCAGGTATCAAAATATGTTTGCTGAATGAATGGATTTGAGTAAAACTGGGAGTGTTTTACTCAAAACACTTCCTAGACGGGGACTTCCTCTTACTCATCTCTGAAGCCCCTGCTCCTAGAGCAAAGCCTGGCACAGAGAAGAAAGCAGGACCAACTAATCCTTTTGCTCTGAAGACATGTCAAGTGAGATTAAAGCAATTGGCCTACTCAACAAAAAATTAACTGGTAAAGTTTGTGGGAATTCCAGTTTCAGAAGGCCCTGTGTGTGCCCAGCTCTGTAGCAGACATTTTATATGATGTTTTCTCAACAGCCCTGGTAGTGAAACATGACTGACATCATTTTTTAAGAAATTAAGCAAAGTCAGAGAGATTAAGTCGCTTGCCCAAAATTACAATGGCAAAAAATAACAGAGCTGGGATTAAACCCAAGCTTCTAGAGCCCTTGCTTTCTCATTATGCAAGGATAAGGAAGAGGAAAAAGGACTAAAATAAATGGGACCACCTTATTTGAAGTCAGGCTTTAGGTCAGGAAGGAGGTAGAAGTGACTTGGGGGTCAGGCTTAAGGAGGGAGGCTGCCCAGTTAGTGCCATCTGCCCCGGGCAATGACTGACCCACGTGCTTGCCACGGCACCCACATCCAGCCAGGCTAGAGATGTCGACAAGAGTCATGTGCCAAGCAGGATCCTCCAAGCTAGTGCGTGGCGAAAATGGCAACGCCAGACCGGTCCCTTCTGGTCATTATCGACAGCTAGGCCAGCCCATCAGAATGCCTCAGCCTTGGACCTCAGAGCCAGCCAGCCATTCCCCATGTGTTCTTAGAGCCAATACACACAGCTCAAGAACTCCCACATGGAAAGACCATCTACATTTCCCAGAGAGCGAGAAGGGGAGGAGAACAAATCTCAGAGGAAGCAACTTAATAGCCCTTAGTTTTAGAAAAAATCAATTTAAGAGCAAGCCTACATCCCATAGGCTCTTCAAAGAAACAAAAAAAAAAGAAAAACATTCATTTTTAAAGCATCAGAGCAAGACTGTTGCCATAAAAAATATGCCCATTTTAATTTTTTTGTATAGTTTTGTTAAGATTTAGCATGCTCACAGTAGTGGCCCACCTATGATGAGAGGGAAGAATAATTGAACAAAATCAAATATGTTGGAAGCATCTTCTATTCTTAATAGTAGTGCCAAACAGAAACCTAGAGGCTTATTCATCAGCACAGAGACAGAATGCCTGATATAATTTTTAATTCATCCAGGGGTCCAAAAATAATTCTGCAGATACTATGCTAAGCCCTCTAGTTCACGGGCTCAGAGATTCCCGATTGAAATACCTGAGGCAGACTACTCTGCCAACTCTCAGCTCAAACGCCCTGTGCATCCTGGTGCTTCTCCACCTTAGCTCCACTGAGAGTGTGACATCTTCCTGTTACAAGAACTTAACAGCCTGAACAGAGCAATGAGGACATAAGCTATACAGGATGTTAGAGAGAAATTAAAGCCAGATCAGCAACTAGTTGGGCTTTGTCCTTGAGCTGAAAAAAAAAAGAAGGAAAAAAGAACTCTGGATGAAAAGCACAGGTGTGATTTCACAAATCGTATGTGCCTCGGCCATAAATGTTTGTAAGGCACAGTCTTTATACTTCCAGTGTTCAAGGGCCTAACTCAAGATATTTGTGTGTAAAAATGTACATGTGCAAACTATTATTTTACATCCCTAAAAAAGGCAAGCAAATGTCTAACTACTGCTAGAAAACTTAGTGTAGTTTTGTGTATAACTTGTTCTGGTAAGCCCTGCAGTTTCTGTCTTCAAAAACAAAAGGAACTAAAGGCAGAACCTCCAAGCCTATGCCTGACTCCTCTCTGTCCTCACCCAGCCCAGAGCAACCGCAGCTGTGCAGAGCAGAACCCTGGGCCCCGGAGCTTCTGCTCACAGGCCCTGGAAGCTCACAGAACAAAGCAATCCTTCTTCTCCAAGGCAGCCCTCTAAATCATTTAAAGACAATCCTCATGCATTCTCTGGTCCCAGCTTGTTTTTTTCTGGACATACCTGGTCTGTCACCGATAACACCCCAAGAGTGGGCTGCGGAACACACACTCAGAAAAGCATCATTAGAACCCTGCCACCCAGGTGCTCCGTTTCACCTGTGCTCACAGAGCATTAACTGCTTTAACTAGTTATCCCTGCCCCAATCCAATACTGTACTTCAGTGGATTAATAATAACCATAAAACAGCTACCTTATAGTAAGTGCTTCTTGTCTGCCAGGCTTTAAATTAAGTGCTTTAAATACAGTCAGTTTTGCTGTGACACAAAACACAAGTTCCAAAAAATCACCAGGCTATGTATGCAACATCATGCAATAAAAACCACAGAGCTTATGGGAAAATGGGACTAGGGCACACCACTCCAAAACTTCATCAGTGACACAAAATCAAAGGAATCTAATAAAAATAGCAACAGAGTTTTACATATGTTAAATAGTTAAGACATACATAAATGATGAGATGTAGCACTTCACCTTGAAAAAGGCCTGAAGTTTGCTTGGAGAAGTGGGTGTTGGAAGGGTTGCGGCTTGTGGGTTATTAAGCAGAACCAGAAGGAAGGTTAGAAACCAGAAAGCTGTGACCGACACCAGGTGTGGATGGGTGTGGCTTGTAACACACAAGATGAAATGCGGTAGAAGGTAGAGGTCTGAGGTGTGTATGTTGCATAGGCATACAGCTGGAGCAGTTTTGAGTTCACCTAATGTTTCTCACGGATAAAATCAGTCACAAGCAAACACAAAATTTATGTTATCCTCAAACTGTTCCCTAACATATCAATGAAACTGGAACAATTTGTGTTGGGTTTTTTTTTGTACAAACATCTGCAACTTTATTTACCTTTGAGATTGTTTCAAAGGAAAAAATACAAATTTTAAAATGATTGTGTCATTTTGAATTTGACCAAAAAAATGTTATGTATTCTCTATTAATTCATGTTGCCTGTAACCATACAGGTATTTTATTCTGCTTCATTTAGCAAAATCTTCAGATCTGGAGGGAAAGGTCCAGTTTTACTTTAATTCACATAGCACATAACCTTTGTTAGCCTCAATCCCACCAGTCTTAGAGACAATCATTTGCAGTTTGACAACCATAGTTATTTTAAGCTCTATGTCTACAATCATTTTTTTTTGGTATCATTAATGTACAATCACTTGAACATTATGGTTACTAGACCCCCTATTATCAAGTCCCCTCCACACCCCACTACAGTCACTGTTCATTCAGCATAGTAAGATGCTATAGAATCATTACTTGTCTTCTCTATAAATACTGCCTTCCCCATGCCCCCCACCACCCCGCTGCATTGTGTGTGCTAATCGTAATGCCCCTTATTCCGCTTATCCCTCCCTTCCCACCCATCCTCCCCAGTCCCTTTCCCTTTGGTAACTGTCAGTCCATTCTTGGGTTCTGTGAGTCTGCTGCTGTCTTGTTCCTTCAGTTTTTTTCTTTGTTCTTATACTCCACATATGAGTGAAATCATTTGATACTTGTCTTTTTCGGCTTGGCTTATTTCACTGAGCATAATACCCTCTAGCTCCATCCATGTTGTTGCAAATGGTAGGATTTGTTTTCTTCTTATGGCTAAATAATATTCCACTGTGTATATGTACCACATCTTCTTTATTCATTCATCTACTGATGGACACTTAGGTTGCTTCCATTTCTTGGCTATTGTAAATAATGCTATGATAAACATACAGGTCGAACAATTTGTGTTTTTAAAACAAGTGTTATAGCAGAACTGACTGTATCTCACTGAATCCTAATAACCTGAAAGATAGGTAGCATTAATTCTATTTTCCAGAAAGAGAAACTAAAACTCAGAGATGTTAAGAGGTTCCCAAAGCCACTTCATTCATGGTAAGTTGCAGAGCAAGGATAGGACCAAGGTCAGCTGAGTGCCCCCTCTACTACCTTGCACCCTATTGGTGCCACCTTTTATTTTCCCTTCGGCAATGACTGCTGGATAAGAGGTACCCTCACTCTTCTGGGTCTAATAGAAAATTAGAACCTTCTCCACCTCCTCCACTCCTGCTGTATTTGTCTGCCCCACAGTGATGTGGAGTTCAATGAAAGTATCTATGTAGCAACACCATGCACCTAAACTCAAGCTATGAGCTATGCACCCAAAGATAATTAAGCTTCTTATGCATCAGAGGGCAGTCTAAACTTATTTCTGTAAAACTCAACAGTCAGATTCAACAGGATTTCAGCAAATTTCATGGAGCCTAAAGATTCACTTTCTGGAAGCCCCTTATAATGTTTTCACAATCTCCTCTGGGGAGCCTGTGTTCCAGTTACTCATGGTGGGAAAGAAAACTAACTCCATAAAATGACCGTTGTAAATAAAAAGTCCAACCAAGTCACTCCTGCCCTTCCATGACTTCACACTGTCCTTAGGAGAAATCCAAGCTCCCTGGCGTGGCCTGCTAGGCTCTCCTGATCTTCCCCCAGGCTCTCAAGCCACACCTCTATCCACCTGCTCACCCCCACACTGGATGCTCCAGACAGACTGAGTGACTTCCAGTTCCCCCCTTATTCCAGGGTTCCTCACTTCCAGACTCTATGCACATTATCCTTCCTACCTGGAATATTCTTGCACAGCCCATCACATTACCCTGACCCCACCTGCTGAATGCCTATTCCATCTCCAGGACCCAGTTTTGATGCTCCTTCTTCCCGAAAGCCTTCCCTGGTCCTGTCCCCACAGCTGGATTAGGATCCCTCACAGGGGCCTCCATAGCTCATTGCACCTTCCCTATCACCACTGCTAGCCCATTTTACGAGAATTATTCATGTACTTATCCAATCCCCCCACAAGATTAAGCTCTGTGAAGTCAGGAATGGTGTCTGGCTTGTGAAATGAAAAAAATGAATGAATTCATGTGCATAACACTGCATAAAAGGGCTTTCATGCTCAACTCATGTGACCCTCATATGCCATTTCATGAAATAAAGGACTCAAGCAAAAGATCCAAGAGAGTAAATACACTAGTCATTGGCATATAACTAGTAAGTGGTGGAATATTCATTCATTCAACCAACTTGTGGCAACTATTATGTTCTAAGCACTAGGTACATAGCAAAGACCAAATCAGACAGAATCCCCTGCCCTCCTGGAGCTCATGCTGTAGTGGTGGAAGGACAAACAATAAACCAAATAAACAGGATATACAGTACATCAGTATATCAGCTAATCATATGGTGATGGTCATATGAAAAAAACAAAAGGGGGAAGGAGATATGTAGGGCCTCACTGAGATGGTATCCTTTGAACAAAGACCTGGAAGAAATGAAGAAGGGGTCCAGGCTGGTATCTGGCCTCTAGGCAGAGGGAATAGAAAATGCCAAGGTACTGAAGCAGGAGCAGTCTGGGAAATCCAAGAAGAAGCACAGAGGATGGTGCAGCTGGGAGGAATGAACTGCATCTCAAATCTGAAGGGTGAGAATACCAACAGCTATTATTTCTTGAGCACCTGCTCTGAACCAGGAAGACACATCCCCTGTCCTTACAGGCTTTACGATCTGCTTACATAGGTTTCAATACACTGGAATCAAATCATATCCTCTGGAATATAACAACATCAATATACAGCTCAATTCACTCCTTAACCGAAGATGTCGTACCCTTGAAAACTTCTTCCACCAAATGAAGAAACAGGTGGTGAAAGTTGCCCCCATCAGTAATTTTAGTGTTGGCTGCCCCAGGGATGAACAAGAAATCTGTACATAAACAGAGCCAGCAGCCACATCACAGGAGTATGTGAACTGTGGATTTCTGATCAAACATATGAAATTAACACAAAAATGTTTTAAAACATATTACTGTTAGGGAAATTACATAATAAAGACAAAAGCTTCCCTATTACTTAAGGTAATGAAAACAAAAATAAGGGTTTACAAGCTTCCCAGCTCTGACTTAAATTTGCTGTGCATTATTTTTCTACATCTCATTCTACTTTAAAAAAACCACTACTAATTGCATTCACATTACACAGTATCAACCAAACCTGGATTTGGGTTTCTTCCAAGACCACCAACAGGCTCAAGTTACAGCAAGCTTATTCAATGGGTTTTTTATTTTTCTCTTGTAAGCAAAAACTTAGAATGCTGTTACCTTTTCGAGGAACTAAAAAGATAAATGCTTGATAAGTAACATTTTAAGAAAATCCCAAGCATACAAATAGGAGGAAAAGCACTATTTTTTTTAACACAAAAATAAAAGATTTTTAAAAGCATACAGTTTATTGGTGGCTGGGAGCCTAGAGCTAATGAAAAAAACATTTACAAGTTAGGCTTCCACAATTTTTCTTTTGTGTTCTCTGGGTACAGATGCTGCTGGCTGTATTCTAGGAAAACCTGGAACTCGGCTGTAAACAGAACACAAGGAATAAGAGACCAATTCAATCTCACCCAATTTAAACTCTCTCTTGGAAGGCAAACATGATGACCTGTTATTTTCATGGCAACATTTCTAAACTCTTAACTCTGAAAGTATTTCCAACCTCAGTCTTTCTATAATGAGTTCTGCACTCTTACTTGAGAGCACAAAACATAGACAGCTTTCTGGTGATTAAATCACCCAATGGTGCTCCATCCCCATGGCAAGAGCCAAGGCCAAACAGAATGCTTCCAGCTTATGCAGCAGATCAACCAACTCCCTGTCATCATAGTAGCCGCTCCTGAGTCTCCTCCAAGTTCTTATCTTCTCCTTGGTAATGATCACTTCAGAACCCTGCACGCAGTTACTGTGAACTTCCTGCCAGCACAAGGAAGTCAGGGAGGAGGGAAGATGCCGATGTGTAAGTAATCGGTCATTGGCCTCATACTACTGGGGAAACCAGTCTTTCATAGTAGCACCGTTACTATTCCACCCCTCTGCCCTCTAGAGTCCAGTATTTCCTCGTGTCCATTTCTTTTCTAGATTTTACAGATGAGAAAACTGAGGCCCAGCCAGCTATAGGCAGAGTGGAGATACTAGGTCCCTTGCCCATTGGATTAGGATTCATTCCACCAAATCATTCTTCTTTAAGTCCAATGGCTCACATATAACATACTGAATATGGATTTTGGCTAAAAAGGGAATAAACAATGAACACACACTTCTCCCAAGTCACATAGGATAAAGAATAGAACATTCACACAATGGAATACTATAATATTAAAAATTCAGTTTTCAAAGAGTATTTTTAACAGCTTTATTGAGGTATAATTTACATACCATAAAATTGTACATAAATTTGCATACCATACCATTGTAAGTATACAGTCCAGCGGTGTTTAGAAAATGCATTAGTAAATTGTGAGTCATCACCACATTCTACTTTAGGAACATTTCCATCACCCCAAAACAGCTCTGCTGTTCCTGTTAGTAGTCACTTCTCTCTCTCACCCCAGGCAAACACTGACCTGCTTTTGCATCTGGCTTCTTTTATTTAGCATGTTTTTTAGTGCGTCCATGTTGCAACTTGTACCACTATCTTGCTCCTTTTTACTGAATAGGATGCTGAATAGTATTCTATTACATGAATATCCCATATTTTGCTTATCCATTCACAGCTGATGCACATTTGGGCTGATTCCAGTTTCTGGCTATTATAAATAACGCTGCTTTGTGCTCGTGTCTTTGTGTAGACACATTTCCACTCCTCTTGGATAAGTTAGTTTGGGTTTGCTTTTTTTAATTATAGCCATTCTGTGTGTAGTAGTATTTCTTGTGGTTTTAGTTTATATAAGAATATTTAACAGCACTTAAAAATATTACCATGTAACATTAAGAGAAACAAAGCATGATTTGAAATTTATATAGACTGGCCTCACACATAGGTGAGCTAAACACATATATGAAAACTAAAAAGAAATGCATCTCCTATCCTTAACAAAGAAGTTAAGAGCATTTTTTTTCTTTACACTTACCTGTGAAATTTTTGTATGAGTACATGTAATAAAAATACATTTTAGAAATTAAAAACATTTAAAAATATTTTAACTAAAACACTAAGTACACTGCATTGCAAGTCATGAAGAGTGAGGATATCCCCAAGCCTTAGCTAAACTCAACTCTATTATCCCTTTATGAATTATCCATTCTGGGGGTTCTTTGTAGCAAATCTGTAAAACCAGTTTAGCTTTTCTCTGCTTGGCAGCAGGCTTCTGAGACTCTACTCCAGGGGTCAGCAAACTACAAACCACAGCCGAATCTAGCTCCCTGTCTATCTTATACAACTTACAAGCTAAGAAAGGTTTTTACATTTTTAAGTGATTTGGAAAAAAAGAATCAAAAGAATACTAACATTTTGTGATAGGCAAAAGTCATATGAAATTCAAATTTCAATATCTAAATAAACTTTTACTGGAACACAGCCAAGCCTATTGGTCTATGGCTGCTTTTGCACTGTCGGAGCGGAGTTGAGCAGTTGCTCCAAGACCGCATAGCCTGCAAAGCCTAAAATATTTACTATCTGGCCCTTTACAGGATAATTTTTTTCATCCCTGCCTACATATCCCGGAGGGGTGCACAGAAAAGATAACCTCAGTTCTATTATCCTAAAGAAAATTCATCAGGGAAAAAAACATTTGCATTAGCCACTCTTCGTAGTAATTTATATTAATATGACTTGTGTAAAAATGTAATATTTGTAGCTGACCGCAACAATGCCCAAAACTTTCAAAGCACCATTTTAAATTACAAGCCTGTTTTTCTCTGCCTGGCATCTAACAGGTCCTCATATTGAACAAGCCAACAAATAAATGGATGGATAGATGATGGAATCAACAATCATTCAGGGCTAACTGTGCCATAGCAAGTCCCACTGTGTGTTGGGAGAGAGCAGGGAAAGATGATCTGTCTTCATGAATCTCTGAGTAAGACAACGGACATGAACTGGTAACTTGCAAAAGAAGAAATACAAATGACCAAAAGCGTATGAAAAAGAGTTTAACATTACCAATAAATTAGAAGTATGTAAACATCAACAATAATAATATTCATTTTTTTAACCTAGAAGATAGTAAGGTATTTTTTTAAATGACAATATATAGTGTTAGTATAGGTAAAGGAAAAAAACACTTTCTATCAATAGAATACAGAGAAATATATGCATTTTCTCAGTCATCATAGTAGACAGTGTGATTATACGTATCAAAGGCTTTTGACCTTTGACCCAGTAATTCCACTTCTAAGAATTATTGCCAAGGAAATAATCATGGATGGGTGGAAATGTTTATAATCACAGAGAGAGAGAGAGAGAGAGAAGGGGAAAAAAACCTAACATCCAACAACAGTGATTTAAAGACCTGTGATAAAATCACACATAATACTAAATTGTGCAATGATTAAAAACTGATTATTTGGGCATTATGTATCTCAGTATAGAGTTGTGCACAGTAACACTGGTAAGTGTGGAAAGAAAGCAAGTCATAAAATCAACTTGCTAAGGGGATGAGCCCATTTTTTTAAGTGTATATTTACTATTTACATAGAAAAAGTTCTGAAGAATATAAGCTTAAGTGAAAATATTATATCTCTTAACTATTTTTATTTTTACTTAGCTGCTTTTTTCTCATGTTCTACAACAAATGTATCACTGGTTTAATTTTTAAATAAAATAATAAAAGGGATTAAAGATCTAATAAAACTGAGGACTCCATGATACACAGATAGAATAAAGGAATAAAATCACTAATATTAATTAATTATAATGCAAACAACCTAGGTTGTAAGCTCTTATAGGCAGAGACCTATACTCACTCATTCAACAAATATCTATTTAGCATCTTCGATGTGTCAGACATTGCTTCAAATACTATGGTTTCATTCGTAAACAAAACAGACAAATCTCTGCTCTCATGGACCCTCCATTCTAGAGTTTTACAAACCTGTTTCTGTATCCACCACATCAGCAAGCACAGTGCTGGACATACAGGAAAGGGCCCATTTAGAAATCAACATTAGTTAATTTTATAAAGAAAGGATTCATCATAGCAAGTGTCCCACTACATTTATGAAATGCTTTTATATTCACAAAGAATGTTTGCTCTAAATACAGCTTGTCATGAAACTGCCTAGTGTATGAAGTGGGGAAAACCTATCCTGCCAAAATGAGAACACAGGTTCCTGGAGCAATTCTGACTCAGTCCCCAGCCACTTGAGGAGGGAGAAGCTGTCAGATAATATTTCATGAATAGCTAGGCTTACGTTACTTGAACCAGCTGGGGCTTTTCTTAAGCTACGTTTTCCTCTGGCCAGAATATCCTCACAGCTGAGGCTGCCTGTTCAGTATCACTCCACAGAGAAATGGGTCTTTCTGTTTTCCTCATAACTGCAGGCTCTGCTTCTTTTTCAGGCCAGGGAAGCCCACGGACCTGGTATTCAGCTATGTAATAACTGACTCCCTGCTGGGGTAAGCCACTGAGAGACCTAACTCAGTTTCAGAGGACAGATATTTCTTCTTTTGGGCCAGAGTTGTTCGTCATGTATTGACTCAAAATAAGTTCACATGGATGCTTTCAGTTCCCCAGAAGTCCTGAATCACTAACATGGCAACCTACTATTACTTTTTTCCAAATGGAGCAGTGAAAAATCTCAATGGGTACCAAATATATCAATTGAGTGTGTCCAATGGATAACAAATATATCACTCCTGCAACAATTTAAAAGGTCTTGATAGGCAAGCCACAAATACCATCACATGATTGTCACATAGAGGTTATTAAAAACTCAATAGGGAGGCAAGATGGGGTATTCAACGCCTGCATTCAAACCTTAACACCAGTGCACGCTGCCTGGATGAAGTTGAGGACAACATACTGTTTTACTGAAGTTCATCGGTAAAATAAGGGTAATGATATCCTAGTTCAATGTGAGAATGACACAAAGCCCCTTGCCCTGACCCAGGCACCATATGGGTACTTAGTACACGGTAGCTCCAGTACTTCCCTCCTCTTCATAACCTTGAGCATAAAAAGGCTATTTGGATGAAAAATGAGCACAAAGAAGTCCTTTTTCCCTTTCCTTTGCTCCCAGGGGCTCCTCCCAGAGCTCCAGCAAGCACAGCTTGCTATGAGAAAGAAACCCGTGATGGAGACAGCCTATTTCACTGCAGTTTGAAGGAAGAGCTCGGTGTCAGAGATCTAAGTTCAAGTCTCAACTACTTCCTAGCTGCATCACCTCATACAAGCTATGGAACCTCCCATCCTCTCATCTGTGTCCCCCATCTGAACAACAGCAATAAAAACAATACAAACAATACACCTATTGAGAAATAAATTGACTTTATCCACTGAAAAAAATACCTATTTTATAAAACAGGATTATATGAGAAGTGCTTATAAAGTCCTAATATTATCACTACAGAACCACTCCAAGCAAGTGACACAATCAGAACCTCATCTGAACTTGGAAATTTACTGTCAACCCCTGGTTTATTTTAAGTTCTTTATCCACATACTCCTCAAGGCCATAAAAGAACTAATTCCAGCTAATTTCAAAATTTATATCAAACCTTAACCTGCACACAGTAGAAAGGACTGCAAGGTAGGAGAGAAGAAATAGAAGGCAAAAATCACTCTCTCAAGGTGCTAAACTAGGATTTCAGTTCTTCTGGGGCAATTTCCCTCCCCCTGACTTCCCAGTTTAACAACTGAGAGCAAAAACAAAACAAAACCCAAAAACAAAAAACACAACAAAACCAAAAATAATCTCCAACAGTGCAATTACTTCCTTAATTTTCTGAGTCCATTTTACTGAACACTGGTTCTTTGTGCCTGTGGCAGTACAGGGGGATAGATTTCATTAAATAACCAAACAGGTGTGTAGAAAAATACAGCAGACTGCAGGAGCTGTGGGGGACAGAGAGAACCACCACCATCATAACATGCCCCGAGGAGATCACTAAACATTAGAACAGCTTCAACAGGTCGCCCAGCGAACGATTTCACCTCACCACTTGATCTTCAGCCAAAATGACACTGGACATTTTGACATCTTACCAATAACACTTTACCAAACATGAAGGAACCTTTGGCTTAATAAATTAACCACCTTTGCCTTATGAAGAGAAAGTAGATTTTTTTGGTTTCAACCATGTTCCTTGATTACATGGTGCTATTTGTAAGATACCTTGAAAACTGGGTCATTTCACATATCCAGATCCTACTCAGACTCCAAGACCTACCTCAGTTCCCCCCATTTCCTACTTATAGCCAACTACTATGAACTACTATGTTAGGAGCTTTACATATGTTATGTAAGCTTAATCCTCACCATAATACTATGACGCAGGTATATTAACAGAAAACCTGAAGATCAAAGAGTCTAGATTACAGAGCTTTTGAGTGACAGCACTGGCATTTACACCCAGCTCCAAGCCCCAGGCACTTTGTATTCCTTCCTTCAACTATTCCAACCAACAGTTATTTCCTCCCATTTCTGCCTTTCTATAGAAAGTCCAGTCTATGGCACATCTCAGCCTTCAGCAGCCCCTCTTCATGGGTAAATGCTTTGGCTCTTTAAGAAGATTAAATTTTTTGTTGGAAGAAACTCTGTGTGAAAAAAACTCTATCCCCCTGACAACAATTATTGTTGCAGGGAGGACTAGAGTTTAAGAAGCCTTTGTGACTTGCTCAAGGTCATATCCAACCAGCAATCAAGCAGGTTCAAGCATAAATATGCCAAAATGCACCAAATACCTCCAGCTTGGCACATACACACATGTACCTGCTTCCATGAATCAGTGCACAAATGCCATCTTCCTCCCCAGGAAGGAAAGATGTCCCCCTAGATGCCTAACCAGGCCATAGATGATCCCACCATAAAAAACTGACTTACCTTACCCAAAGTTAGGGTTTGTTTGTTTGCTTTTCCTAATGTGCGAGAGAAAGATACGAATCGGTCATAAGAAACTCCAAAGGCTGCAGAAACTTTCTGTGACACTCTGGGAAGAGCAGAACTTCTGCGCCTTCCCTAGAAAACGTCTCGTGAGGATCCTTAGGGGAAGCAGGTCTTTTCCCAGAGAATCTTTGGAAGCTTCTGGGAGCCTTCAATTTCTGGGGCTTTAACAATTCTGCCCTATTAGTAACCTTCTAGGATCTCCCACCTAGACCATGATTTTCTAAATAAACGACATTGAGGAAGAACAAAAATACAGGGAAGGATAATTTGAAATGCAGAGAAATCACACTATGGTCTCCATGCACCTTAATCTCTCTAAGATTGAGCTTGCTTATCTATACATTAGGAATGTTGAAAGAATTAATGAGATAAGGTTAATAAACAGCATCATTCCTGGCACATAGAAGAGAATAATAATTGGTTAGAACTTACACATTCACCATCATCAACTTTTCAATATGCTTGACACTTTTCATGATACAACGACTGGAGGGGAAAAAAATGCATCTCTGTGCTCATTCTACCTAGGAGCCACACTGAAGGATCTCTGCTAATGAAAGACAGGGTTAATATGGTAAGAAGCATCTAGAAACAATCCTCCAAACTTCATTCTAGGCAAATTTTCAAACTTCTTACCCTTCCCTCCAAAAACCCTTTCTTTCCCAAAACCTTACTTTCCCCAAAAACCAAAGGGTTACGTATGCAACACATGAGAAGAGTAAGAACCTTTCAAAAAGACAGAACTGGTTTCTAACCCCAGTTAGAATCTGATACTGGCTACAGATAACATAATCTCTACAGATAACACTAATCTCATTTTCAGTATAGCACTAATCACTCATATCTCACAAGGTTATTATGCAGACTGGAAAGAGCACATGTAAAGTGCCATACCCATATCACAGCCTCGATAGATGCCCATTCCGTTTCAATTACAATAGGCACTGTGGGGACACTCCATGTTTCTGCCGCAGGTCCTCTGGAGGCAGGTGGTTTCCATAAGCAGGCCTGCCACGAGAGAAGGAGGGAGTCTAGAAAAAGCACAAGGCCTCAAGGAGGACGTTCCCCAAACCAGGCCAGCCTCAGCCTCCCAAACTCTCCCAGAGTCCAGGGAAAAATAGCCCAAATAAATGAAATTGAGACAAGAAACAGAGTTCTGCCCTGCTTCTCACCCTTCTCTTGAGTGGGACCCCATTACTGCACTTTGGTTTTGATTAGAAAGCTCAGTTGCACTTCCCTGCATCCTTGCAGCCTTCAAGCCCCATCCTAAATAGGGATGGCCTCTTATTAAAGACATCGTGCTTTAATCTGTACACCAGAGTACGCTAATGATACTGCACTGGGTTTTGGTCCTTTGCCAAAGAGTGAACAGTGCCAACATTTGTGGACTTCCAACAGGAAATTAAATAACTGCCCTGCTGGAAATATGAACCAATTTACAGTGGTCAAACCTGAATCTTCCAAAACACTGGCAAGGTTTATGCATATCAAGCACTAGGAACATTGGAAGAAGGACATGGGGAGAAATTCAAGTTAAAACACAACAAAGCCTTCAAGGAAGACTTTGAAAATGGTCATTTCTCCCCCCTCTGTCCTGGGTATTTCCTTCTAGTACGTAGGGACCACAGGGCATTTACATCATGTTGCCCTGGGAAATATTAACTGCTGAAACCTCAGGCGGGGCAGTGTTACAACCACAAATTCAAAAGCACAAGCAGGCAGGAAATGCAAAACTCTAGTTTCCTCCCAGAAGACACATTCCACACTCTACCCTTTACATTATGAAATACACATTTAGAAGCCATCCTATTACATTAAAGCTTTCCTCTCATACACACAGAGAATAATGCTTTGAAAACTTTCCCTTTAGTCCTTCTCAGTTTTAAGTTCCATGATGTCAGGAACCATGTCCAGCTTCTTCTCTCCACTGTATCGCTGGTGCCTGGTACTCGGTTAGAACCATCATCTGTTTCTCACCTACCAGTAGCACAGGGCATTAAGCAGGCTTTTCCAGGATGATAAGTGTGCAAAAGACATCTCGGCCAACCACACAGACCAGTAATAAAAAGCAGCAAAGAAGATACCTGCCATGGATTGAGCATCTGCCATCCTCACAACAAGCCCAGCAGGTAGGTATTCTTATTGTTATCTTGAATACTCAGGGAGGCTAAGTAAGGTTTAACGGAACAGAGGCGGCACCCGAGCCATATCTCTCTGACTTTCCCCTAGTCCTGTGAGATACACATCATTAGCCCCATACCATGGACAAAGAAACTGAGGTTAAAGAAAACCATATTGGTGAAAATCCATTAAACCACTCTCCTCGATCACAATTCCTGAATCTGGCTGAAGGCCCATTTTGTTTCAAGGGGCTGGTAAAACACATTTCTCTGGTGACAGAACTAGATTAAATGGCTGCATGAGATACTATGCACAAGGCCCCTCTATGGACAACCACTGGGCACACTGCAAATGTTTAGTTACTGAAATAGTTAATGAAGTTCTGCCTGTGGCCAGCTTCCAAGAGTGACTGCTGTTATGGGTGCCACGCAATCCCCAAATCAGTCACCACTCTTCTTGGGTTCCAGCCATGGATGTCATGGAGTCCCCTGCCAAGCCAGATGACTACAACCCTTGGAGGGAACCAGCAGAGGGTATCTGACGCAGTGGCTCTTAATCTGTAGAACAGAACCACCCAGGGAGCTTTTTCCAAATGAGCAGTCCTCCCTCTCTGGACTGTCTGCATCCATAGGTCCCGGGTGGGAGCCAGGCATGTGTACTTCACAGCAGCTCCCCAGGCGCTTCTGCATTCACCCCTGATTCAGAACCACTGGGTGGAGTCTCTCCGGCTCACCTGCATGGTCAGACAAGCTCCCACAGATCCATCATCACTGCAGGGGAAGTAACTGAAACCACCTTTCTGACTGATAAAATAAGTTGATAAAAGGAACCATCTTTCAAAGTTATAAGCCTTTTACCATTGAAGATGGTATTATTATTAGTAGTAGTAGTACTTTCTTCTTCATACACAAAGTAGTATATCATTAGACCCACACATCCTCCTGGTTTCCTTTCATGAACACTCGAAAACAAAACAAAACAAAAAAAGCCTGACCAATTTCCACAGCAAGTCAATATAGAAAGGTTAGGCTCTTTTCCTTAATACAAAATCACAGGCTACCACCCAAGAAACAAAAAGACAAGCAAACTTCAAAAACAACAGAGTTGCTGATCCAAAATGTATAAAAGATTGAATGCCCTCAGATTAGCATAATTACTGGTATACCCCTGGCTCTGCTTTTCTCCAAATCAAAAAAAATCTTCATCACTTGGAGACTCTCAACCAATGTCAGTGGGAGAACAGGCAAAACTACTTTTCTCCCACAGAGTGACCTGGAGGAGCCAGGGCTGCTGAGGGTCAGGTGGTCTCAGGCTGGCCAGAAGAACCACCACGAATTACAGTGCATTTGCAAAAATAAACATACAGAGGCCCGGAATAATATTCCAGTGTCCTGGTGCTTTTTTTCTAAAGAGATCAAAGTCGTAAGCAGAAACAAATTAGAAGAGAGGAAAAGGGCTGGCAAAGAGGAGAATTAGGCAGAGGAATCCAAACTCCTAGCTGAGGGAAACAAAGACATTTCGATGAAATACAGAAGTACTAAGAGGCAGCAAAAGGCACTGGCTGCTGCCCTGATCCCGTAAGCAGCCTCAATAGCTGCATTCACACTTTAAAGGAGTTCTTTAAAATCAAATACAAGTGCAACAAATCAAGAAAATGAGTATGTCAAAAACCTGAGGAACCTGTTTTTTAAGGGGTCACTCCAGGCTGGGATGGTGATGCGTGACTTTGCCTTCTTATCCTGTTTGCCAAAGGGCACGGAGGTACCGCTGTCTGTGCAGACCTCCAGGCCAATTTCTTCCACAGCAGCAAAAGCAGATGAGCATTTCTGACCCTGGTGTGACTAAGCAGCTGCCTGACTCACAAAGGCTAAATGTTCATGGGAACTACTGCAGTGTTGTCCCCACAGCAGTGCAAGGATGCACGCAAAATAATAGCTGGTTTGTAAAGCACAGAAGAGATAAACAACTAATCGGCAGCAGAAGAGGCTGATTGGGAAGAGCCTGATTCAGGGCCACAGATATTGTGAAAGTTTCATTCAAAAGTTAAGTATATGTATTAAAGCATTAAACAAATCCATGAACTGCCAACTAAGCAGGAAAAAAAAAAGCAAAAGCAAGCTCAGTGACCTTTTGTGAATATATTTTCCAGAATAAAAGAAACTAATACACTTTCTATCTAAAGTACCAAATGTGCTTTTTCTTTGTTTTTACTGGGCTTTTCACCTTCAATATTGATTATAGGTTTCAATCATTCCCCTGATACAGAGAGAAGTACATCTTATCTTCACACTAGTTTCTGACATGCTGTTCAGTCAGTACATAAAGCTTTGGGGACCACCAAGCACCATCCATCATTTTATGCCACAAACATTTACAAATACTACTCAGTGCCGGCATTGTGACAAGTAGGCTCCATAGGGGTACAAAAATGAGGCGAGGGTCCTGGTGCTTGCTCTGTAACAGGTAAGGGGGCACACACACACATCCAATTATACTGGAAGGCAGTATTATAAAGGGCTAGAAACCATTCATTTATTCATTCATTCATTCATTCACCAACACTTAAGTCTACTGAGTGCTGGGCACATGGTTCTGAATGAGGTTCTTTCACCTAGGATAGAAGGTTTCTGGAATAAGGCAGCATTTAAATTCATAGTATCATTACACACAACATTGCTAAACAAATGAAAAATTTCCAACTCCCTAAAACTTACCAAAATTTGTCTTTCCAAGGGAAAAGCATGGTCTCTGATTTAGCTTTTCCATAAAAATAACTGAGATGCATTTTAAGGAGAGTTTTCTAAAGTGTACTTTTGATGGTAGTAACCTCATGGTTTTCTAAATTATTTAAATGGCTAAAAATTTGAAAGCCAACCTTTTTCTTTTTCACTTTACTATCCCATGTACTGAGAGCCTCCCAAGACCAATATCTGCTGCTCTTATTTGGAAAGGGGGTGAGGAGTTCCTGCCCACATTCAAAGGCAGGGAGGCATAGTGGAAAGGCTCTGGAACCAGACACCCTGGAGTTGGACAACCGGCTCAATCCCTTACCAGCTGTGTGACTTTGGCAAGTCACTTACTTCTCTGGGTCCAGTTTACTCATTTATAAACTGAGATCAATAATTCCTTCCCCACAGTGAGTGGTCATGAGGATTAAATGAGGTAATAAAAATAAAGTCCTTAATAGAGTCCTCGACACATATAAAGCTTAATAGATGGTAGTTATGTTTTTAATAGCATTTAAGTACTTGAAGTTGTATTATGGAAAAGTCCTCATAAGTACTGCTTATTTCATAAGAGAAATCGGGACTACAGTGTGTCACAAAAAGTTGATTGTCAAGTTAGGTACTTAATCAACAAACAACAAATTCATATTTTTCTGTCCATTCATCAATCCATCTGTTCATTCAGCCAACCAAACCTTACTGAGTAGCTGCTGCTCCGTCCCCAGCCCTCCTAGAGATTATGATCTAGAGTTGGAAATTAGCAAAATGCTTTTATAAAGGGCCAGAGAGTAAATAGATTAGCATTTGCAGAAGCCATACATTCTCTGTTGCAATGACTCAATTTTGGCACTGAGGCACAGAGGCCCCAATAGACAATGTGTAAATAAGTATGTGTAGGTATGTTCCAATAACATTTTGTTTATAAAAACAAGCCACAGGCCAGGTTTGCCAGCTCCCAATCTAAGAGTCTGGTTTTACTTTCCAAAAGCCTTCTTTATTTGTTGGAATTTATTCCAACCTGGACCTGAGGAGGAAGAGCCATAGGTAAGGCAGCTCTTCTCCCCACAACATCTACCTGCGCCACCCACACCCTTCTAGATCCTACATCACTTAGTGAGCACAGGAGGGGGCCCTGAAGGCAGGCAGAACCTTGGCTTATCAGTGACCTCACAGATGTAGAGACTGAGGCCCAGAGAAAGGAAGTACCATTTTGTGTCCCTCACCACCAGGTACCTGGCAGCACAGGAGTTAGAACCCAGCCTCCAACGCCAAAGACTACAGACCTTCCTATGTCCCTCAGTGTCCCTTTCCAGAAGGAGAAGAAAGATGGGGGGATGGGTTCCCCTGTAAAATCTATGAAACGCAGCTGCCCACTGAAACCTGCAGGATTTTGACAAAGAGGACAGGCCATGAGGCTCTCCTTGACCAAATGGCATTTTATGACAACTGACTCTCTGAGGAGACACAAAATCTTGATTTAAAAAGTAACTTAGATGCCTGGACCAATTTCTCACAATTGGTTGCCTATCTGAGTTTGAGGAGCACTGACTGTAACTTCTGTCCACTCAAGGGGTCTCCGGTCACAGGCAGCTCAGCTCTGGCCACTTCTAATCTGGGCTTTTCAGGCACGTCCCTGACTGTGAAGAGATGTTCTTTAAAGGAAGAGATGCTCAGAGGAAACACTTATAATCAGATTCACCCAAGTTAAAGCAAATTATATATCAACCTCAATCCCACAGTTTTGTACAGTCAGTTGGCCCTGTAGCCTCTTAGCATTTCCTGTCTCCTTTAGGGTCAGTTTTCAGACACAATTCAGGTTTCTGGCACCCCACTGGAACCAGGAAAAGACCAGATAGAACCTCCCTGAGGTTCACACTCAGAAGTTCTGGCTTTTTTTGGCCAACATACAGCATTTCTCCCACTATCACTTACAGTTATTTTCCTACAGAGAACTTATTCACTTCCTAAAAGATTAAGTTTAGGCTCCCCAGGCTGGGTTATCAAGCCCTTTGTACTCTAGCATTATTTACCAAAATACCTCCACGGGCCCCCCCAAACCCTTGCTCCAGCTAAGTGAACTACCAGCCATTCTCCCATGGGGACCATCTGTTTCACACCTCTAGGCCTTTGCACATGCTGATCCCTCCACCTGGTCTGCCCTTCTCTCCTCTTTTTCCTGGCAATCACTTTTAGAAGCCTTCAACACCCAGCTCAAATTCCGTCTTTGCTGTGAAGTCTTCTCTGATGTCCTCAGGACAGTTATAGTCGGTCCTTCTTCTCCTCAAGCAGCAACCCTTTATACCACTTATCTCACCACATTACATTATTTAGATTATACGTGTGCACTTCCATCCCATCTCTGGAACTGTGTTTTTTCATCTCCAGGACTCTGCAGGGGATCTGGGCACATGGTCAAATACAGAAATGTATCTTCTACTTCCATGTGATTTCCTAATGCACATAAAAGATTCAGAGCTAGACAACCAGGAAGGCATCAAGAAAAAGAAGAAAAGAGAATGTTTTAGAATATTCCCAAAATATCTCTTGAATCCTCTGGCCATTTCCCAAGAAGCAACATTCTTCCCTCAAATCAGTCCAAAAGCTTTGCAACCAAATCCATTCACCTGCTGATAATTTCCCAACACACCTATAAAATGAGCACATGCACTAAATTCTCAAAATGGGTTTCTCTTTTCTTAATTGAATACATTTTTCCTGAATACATTTGGGTATTTTTCCTCCCCCTATCCAAACACCTGGTCTTTAAACTCCATTGAACCTGGGCAAGTTGCCTGCATCTAGCCTGACTGCAGTGCTGGAATCCAAGGACTGGTGAGTTAAACCACTGATGAGTTTTCTGCTTTAAGAAATTTCCCCTGGTAAGATGAGCCAGCTAGAACTGAACTCTGTGTACCTTCTTTGTCAGCAGCTCAGAGCACCTTCTTTGATCTTGTGTGCTTTGCTTTAAGAAAATTCAAAATCTAAAAAGTAAAATGCCCAACGTATTCTTGGCTTTGGAAAAGAATAGCAGATGATTATAGTTTATGAAGATTTTCTTACACAGATATTTTCAGGACTCCATACCCAGTGCCCAAAGTGAGGTATACTCATGAGTAACTTTCTTTAGTCAAAAAGAAAAAAAATTCATTTGATAAAACTTGGCCTTTCTATGGTCCCCCTGCTCAGGCATCATGCTGGAAGTGGACTAAGTTTTTCTGAAGCACCTGCCCAAGACCAGAAGAGGACAATGCCTCAATTCTAGACTTGTTTAAAACTCTCCATTTCCCACAGAGTAACAAGTGACATACCCGATACTAACGCAAATACAATCTGGAAGCACACCAGGTATTGGAGAACCACTATTTTGAAATCTTCTGTACCGAAATAGAGAGGTTTTCAGCTCCAGGCACCTCCTGCTGCTCTTCCTGGAAAACTTTCTGTCTTTTCCCTTTTGCTCCCAATACTTGCCATAGACACTCTCTGTGGCATTCATCACACTGTGGAGTACTCAGTTTGCCTCTCCATCTCCCTGAGGATGGCAGAGAGCTTAGCTGGTACATGGAAATGTTTCATCAGTACCTGCTAAATGTATCTGACTGCCCTGACACTACGTTTTCCAGCTCACCTGTGGTCTGGGATGGCCATATCTAACCTGGGACTGGCCACAGCCCAGAAGAAAGCATTTAAGTCACCAAATGCTGCAGGTGGCCTCAGCATTAATATCCCTTTGTAGTCAGTTCCAGGTGGCCATGGATCAAGTTGACAAGATGACCACATCTAGCCCCAGGGTCCCTACTGATAATTATCTATATTCTTTTGAAGACATCTTATCTTTCCAGAATCTGGTTCATCTGGGATAAGAACTATGCCTCCTCTTGGCAATACTCAAATGAGGTGGCTTATATTCTTCTTTTAATTAAAAAAAAAATTAAAACCCAGTAATTCCAAACAATGTAAATCAAAGCTAATTTTCCCAGTGAATATAGATTAGTTCACTCATTGCTCCTCTTTCCTACCCCCTTTCCTGCCTTCTTCGACTACAGAGACTACAAAACTCAAATTCACAGCTTCCTCTGCAGCTAGAGAGACACACCTGACACCATTCTGGCTAATGAAACATAGGTGACAGTTACTTGAAAGACTTTCTTTCCCAATATAAATGTGTGCACTGACTGCTGCTGAAACTGTAAGCTGATAAGGTTAGGCAGATAGTCACTCATTTGTTCAAAACAGTAGCTAAACATTGAATTGCTGAATTCATTAGAATACAACTATTAATTACTAATTAATTAGAATACAAACTAGCCTACAGTTACAAAAGTTACTTGTCTCTCAAATACACATTCTTTTCCACATATTCAGTCCAGGGCTAGGATGACAGCTCAGTGGTGACAAGGACCCAGTATCCTTATACCTTATTGCTCTGCATTCTTAAAGTGTTAATTTTATTCATATAGTTGAAGATGGTCCACATGCATTCCAGCCCAAGAAGGAGAAAAAAGGGAAAGAGATGGCCCACTCCTCTCCTTCTAAGGGCACAGCTCATAATTTAAACATTACCTCTGTTCACATTCCTTTGGCCAGAACCTGGTCAACGATCATAGTCAGCTGCAAGGAAGGCTGGGAAATGTGCTCAGCGGAAGCTCCTATTACTTTAGAAGGAGAAGGAGGAAGAGGAAAGAGAGGAGGAGGGAAGGAGAAGGAAGAGGAGGAGGAGAACAACAGCAGCAACAAACACGGGGAAGAACAGTAGCCACCCCTGCCACAGGTCTGTCTGTAGTCACTGTGCTGGGTACCAGGGAGAGAGAGAAATAAATCCTGGACCTGGACCTCTAGGTGCTCGGAGTTATTATTGCAAAGTGTCTCTGCACCTTTGTCACAAGATACCAGCTCAGAGCCCTCACTCTATTGACATTCAGCAAATATCTGTGGATGCCAGTAAGCAGGAACAAAAAATATTCCCCCCCAGGACCAATATGTACCACACTGTACTGGGACTTGGGGAAGAGCTGCTGATATGACATTATCCCTGCCCTCAGGAGTGCCCAGTCTAGTCAAGGAAACAAGAGGGGGAGATGCCTGGAGAGATGATGCAGTGAGGAACTGCAGAGCTCAGGGCCAAATGAGGGACAGTTCTATGAAGGCTGAGCGAGCCAGAGGTGGAATGGCATCAGCTGATGAATGCCAGCAGAACAGATCTTCAATGAGATGTTGCAGTAGGTGACGGCCGGGTAACTAGAAGACCAGTGCTGCCCAGCTCAGCACACGAGAGAGCCCTGCTAAGCCCAGATGGGTAGAGGAAGATACTGCCCTCATTTTTCATTGGGCAGAAATTGTCCCAGATAAATCCCAGCGCACAGCTGCTGCTTCCCCAGGACAGGCAGGCATTGAATCTCTATTACAGATCTAAGCCACCCAAACCCATCATTAATGATTTCATGGTCCCAGTTAAAAGAGCATTTCCCTAAAGCAATTTCCCAGAGTGGCAGAAGGCCAGAGATTAGCTGCAGGTTGCCATGGAGAACCTCAGATGACCATCTGTCCTGGATGGTTTAGATTTTCACCTCCCTCAAGGTTATTTCTTAAGGTCAGATGCTCTCAAAAGTCTCTCCCCAGTTGTAAGATTCTGAGAATCTAAACTGGAATCCTAAGATCTGAAACCTCCTAGGATAAAAGTGAGGAACACCTTGATCAAGTAAAGAAATCATTTGTGCAAAGGACCCAATACCATGCCTGACAAATAACAGTTCCTCAGTAAAGACTTATCATATTTAGATTCTACTTTTATTACTTTATTGTTTCTTTATATTCACAGCCCACCTAAACCGTGGTTGAGGGAATTTGAAGTGACTTATAGCACTGTGAACAATATAATAAAATGTATTTTTAAGTCAGAGTCAGTAAATCTATCAATAAAACAAGGAAAGAAAACTGGAAAAATATGTACAAAGACAGGAAGGTCACAATATTCTAAAATGGAAGCTTAGTCACAAATATTCTCTGAGCTACGTAGAAGCCAAAGCAAAAAAAAAAAAAGAAAAACTACATTATTTACAAAATTTAACATACGAAAGGCACAAACAAGCCAACAAAAACCCCCAAGAACTCAATTCAAAGTTTTGCTGAGCCATATTCTAGCTCCAGTGAACTTAATCCAGGTATGTAAAAAGTTAAGAGAAAGTCACAGGGTAGGAGGAGGGTCCATGGTTAATAAACTGAGGAATTATTGGACTAAGCAAAGTCAAACAGATTTCTTTGTTGCAGAGCTTTGCAGAACCTTTAATATGTTCATTCACTCTCCAAAGAGCATTAATGCGACTTGCGTATATGGCCAAGGGGCACTTGCTTTAATGAGCATCTTGCACTTTTGGAGATGCCTCTATAGATGAACAGTCACTACTATAACTTTATTGTTATGATTATAAGGCAAGTCAAACTACTACTCTTTATCAAGAGGTCATCTTACTCACATTTCTCTAAAGACACAAGAACAAGGTTCTGCATTTTCCCATCTTTCCTCTCTTAATTTGGCTTTGTAGTTATTCCAACTAATGCATTATTAGCGATCATAAAAGACTGCACGTAGGGCATTTTACACTTTACAGTGGACTTACCCCCTTCCTCTTTCTGTTATCTACACGTTCTACACATTAAAGAAATAGAAAGATCTATATTCTCATCTCCATCTTAAAAGGATGCAAAAACGAATACCATAGAAACGGAGCTTCAAAGTCACACTCAGTCAATGACTGAGCTGGTCCTGGAGAACAGACTTCCCAACTCTGGACTACATCCATGGCAAAGCCTGTCCCTCGTCTGCCCCGACTGGTCCTTCCCCTCACTATCTATCAGGTGCTGCTTTTATCTCACTGTGTGTCTGCAGGTGGGTGGCAATGCTGCTGACTCCTTTCTGGCTCAATTTGGGCCTTTTCTTTCATCTGTTAATTAAATCATGCACTTTTCTTATAGGAGAGCAGAATCTTCAAAAGAGGAAAAGGAACCCTCCCTTTCAGGGATTAAAGTTCATCTGGCTATGGAATGCTCATCGGGAACTAAACGCATTACTGAGAGGCAACTGCTGAAAGGCGGTGACACATTAATATGAGAACGTGAACAGCAAGCTCAGCTGAGAGGGGCAGGATCTCAGGCTGCCGGAAGTCTGTGTCTCCAGCATTCCCAAGGCAGGGATCGACCAGCAGAATGACATCTCAGAGGACATCCAGGTCCAGGAGCCTGGTCGGGGTGGCTTAGGATGAGCACCAAGTGTCCACTGCAGTGACCCGGACCAGAGACAGCTGGAACCAGAGTGTCCCTGGGGGTGCTTTGCTACATGGGGAGAGTGTGCAGCCAAGCCACACCCATTCCCCCTGCAGCAAGGTGAGTCCAGCCTCAATTACAAAGAAAAGGCAGTCCTCAACAAAGGTCTGTGTACTTCATCCTCATTTACGCTGTTATCTATATACTCCTGGAGGTAGGAAGTATCTATATTCTCATCTCCATCTTAAAAGGATGGAAAAAACTGTCACACTTAGTCAAC
Source organism: Smutsia gigantea (assembly GCA_032199065.1). Lineage (NCBI taxonomy): Eukaryota > Metazoa > Chordata > Mammalia > Pholidota > Manidae > Smutsia > Smutsia gigantea. Next base: position 91,959 of record JAVSCE010005099.1, on the reverse strand, counting down.
GACCAGGCTCGTCCTGCAGCACAGGCTTCCCCACTCTGGACTACAGCCATGGCAAAGCCCGTCCCTCTCCCGCCTGGGTCCTTTGCTAGGGTTCTTCACTAGGAGTTGTGGGCAACAATTACTTCCAAATAATAGAACATCCATTCAAACACCAAACTTTTAAAAAATAATCAGATTCAGAGAAAGTTGCAAAAATAGTACAAAGAGTTCTCACATTGTACTATTTTTTCCTGCCCCCATTTTCCCAGTGGCAACCTCTTACATAAGTAAAATACAACAAAAAAAATCAGGAAATTGACTTTGGTACATCCAGAGGCCTTACTCAGACTCTCCCAGTTTTCCAAGTAGTCATTTACATATGTACATGTAGGGTCCCTGCAATTTTATCACATGTAGATTCATGCATCCACCATCACAATCAAGACATACAACTGCTCCATCCCACAAGAACCTTCATGCTACCCTTTGACAGACAGAGTCATCCCCCTCTCAATGCCCCCCACCCAGTCCCTAACACCCAGCAACCATTAATCTGCTCTCTATCTCTATAGTTTTGTTATTTTGTCTGTTTTCAGAGAATTCCCTTGAGCTCCCTCCAAGTTGTTGCCTGTAGCAGTCATTCATTTCTTCTTACTGCTCAGTAGTATTCCATGATATAGATGGACCACAGTTTGTTTAACATTTACCCATTAAAGGACACTTGGATTTTTTTCCAATTTTGGCTGTTACAAATAATGCTGTCATGAACAACCATGTACTGGCTGTTGTGTGAACATAAGTTTTCTTATCTCTAGAATAAATGTACAGGAGTACGATCGTTGGGTCATATGTCACAATTTTTTTTCAAAAATTTTCTATGGATTTTTCTAAAAATATATTTCACATACTACTCTGCCCTCTTAATTACAGTACAGTGTAAATCATTTAATCTTGTTTTCAAGTATTTGGGGCCATTATTACAATCCATTGACATGTATAGGGCTATTTCTCTCTAAATTAAATGGCCCTGAAGTATTAGAGTTTTTGATCTAAGGTGTTCCCTCTCATGCATTTGCGACACTTTCTTCAAAGTTTAAAGTTGTGCTGCTTACATATATGTGGTCACTGAACACCTGAAATGTGGCTAATCCAAATTGAGCTGTGCTGTAAATGTAAAATACACACCTGATTTAAAGACTTAGTACAAAAGGAAGAATGTGAAATCTCATCAAAAATTTTTATATTGATTACATGTTGAAATAATGATATTTTGGACATGTTGGGTTAAATATAATGTACTGTAAAATTAATTTCATTTGTTTCTTTTTACTTTTTTAATGTGGCTACAAGAAATTTAAAATTATAAGTGTGGTTCACATTACAGCTGTATTGGACAGCACACGTCCACAGGGGTTTTGTTTATTATTTGCTTGCATCTAGGTTGATAACAGTAATTGTTGTGTAATATTGTGATGCATGCTATGTTACTACTACTGCTACGCTCTATAACATTAACACAATGCTGTAAGAAAATGGTAATTATCTGAATAAAACCAAAGTCTCATCACTGCTTTCAAAACTGCATGAGGAAAGGCAACAGAGAATAGAGATCTGGCTTAAAACTCAAAAAAATCAGAATTCTATTCCAACTCATCCTCAATGAAAAATTATTTACTCATGTTCACACAATTCAACTTCTACACACCTTCACTTTCTCACCTCTAATTCTTGCCTTGCCTATTTCAGAGGAGTGTTGAGAAAATTAAATGGGATAATCTATTTGAAAGTGCTTTAGAAATTGTAAAGTAGCAGACATATAAATAGAAATATCAAACTTTTTAACCAAACTCCCTACAGCTGACTCACAGGATTGGTCAGTGCTTACCATTCCATCTATAAAGCACCTGCCTGCTGTCCACAGATGCTCCTGGACAAGCCATGCATTTCTGTTTCCACCTCTGGAGTTTTTTAATACATTTTTTTTTGCTATTATTAATATACAATTACATGAGCAACATTACGGTTACTAGACTCCCCCTATTATCAAGTCCCCCCCACATACCCCATTACAGTCACCTCTGGAGTTTTATTCTAATAAGAATCAATAGAGTTTGGTCCCAAAGCCTTAAAGGTTTCTTTTTTTTTTTTTCAGTAATGACTTTAATTATACAGAATGTATATTGTAAAACAAGAGTATGAAAATAGAGTTGTTACTTTTAAGAAAACTAAGTCAAATTCTATGGAAAGGTGAAATAAAAATAATTTACCCCAAAGTCCCCCTCCCTCCCCAAAAAACTGCCACTGTATTAACGTGAAATTAGGATTAAGAAGTTAGGGGGAGGTAAATATAATTTGGCTTGCATTACCTGAGTCTTTAAACTTCTAAGCCACCTTAGAGAAACTCACATCAGGTATCATAGAAGATGTATTATAAGTAAGTGGGGATGTGAAAGAAGACAAATATCTTCAAATATCTGACTCAGGCTGAAAGGGAAAGTCTTGACCCTAAATCATGAGATTGAATGAATGGATACCTAGGCAGTTAAAGTTAAATAAAATGTTTGATTCTATTTCTCCACTATTTCTTCACTCCTTGCTTTAACTCACCTTTTTCATTAACTGTCTACTGCTGGATAAGACGGCTTCTACTTAATCATTATCATTGGAATCAAGGTGGGGAAAGGAATCTCAAAAATATATATAAGTGATTTGGTCATATTTTTTAAATGATGATGGCCATAAATAGAGCCACATCACACTTCTGTCTGTATTAAGAGTAGAAAATATAAAACAGAATATATAAAAAATCTTTTAAAGTGGAGAAGGTTCATAAGCTATTGGTTCTGTAAGGCCACTCATGAATTTATACAAAAGACAGAGTTAATGCAAAATTAAAGCACAACAATTCTCCCATCATAATAGTTAGCTGTCTGCACTAGGCCTCAGATAAAACAATAATGATAATATCTGCAACAGGTAATATGTTTTAAGTTCCTACTACATGCTAAAAGCATTAAATTGTTTCATTTAATACACACACAAAGCCAGCAAAACACACAATATACACATTTTATAGATGAAAAAAAATCTAAGATTAAAAAGAGCCAAGTAATATCTCCATGGTGGCAGTTCTAGGGATTCAAGGCAGTTCTGCAATCAAGGATCATGCTACATTCTAGAATTACAAAAAACCAGATTATCAAGGCTCAAGGATGAGAAAGGCATTCTCATCAGAACAGCGCTTCTCAAACGCTAACATGCATATGAATCACCTGGGAATCTTGGTGAAATGCCTGGTCAGACTCAAAAAGTCTGGAGGGTGGCTGAGATTCTGCATTTCTAACAAGGTCCCAGGTGACACTGCTGTAGTGGGTCCTGAGACCACCCTCTGAGTAGTAAAGCCCCAAGAGCACACCCACTCACTGTCCTCAGAGGGCTCAATCTTCTTTTCCAGGTGGCAGAGGCCACTCAGAACATCATTGTCCTCTCTGCCTTGCTAGCTCCTGGTCCTCAGCAGCTTCTTATACCCAGGACAGGGATGACCCTGCTGATGCTGTGGGCAAGAGCTCCAGGCATCCCATTTATTAAGGGTCAGGCCCTGGTGTACCAAGAAGAACGAGAAAAAGACCCCCACCTCTTGGGGCTCTTAACCTCAAATTCAGAAACTACTCCTGAAAATATGCCATTATAATAAGTTCAAAAACAAGTGGTAACAGAGCAAAATGTCTTAAAGAAATTGACAATGTCATCGAATTATCTTAAAGAAATTAACACTCTGCACTTTCAACATCCGTGTGGAGAAACACTGAAGCAAAGATGGATCCAGGGTAACCCCAGGATCCAGTCCTTCTAATGTCAAACCTTATCTGTCTGCACAGCATCCCTGATTTGAGCCTGGCTGCCTGCCCATCTCCTGGACTGAAGAAAGGAAAATATTCATGATCCTTCCTTCATTACCAGGGGAAACGTTAGCTTCTGCTTTTAATTAAGCATTTTATACTGGTTTTCTTCTTTAACCATCAAGATATCCAACAGCATATTTTCTAAATGATCCATACAGATCTAATAAACAATGTTTTTCCAGTAAAAAGGCAGCTCCCACTGTCTCCCTTGTCTGCCATAAAAATTTGAGCTTTCCAATACTCATTGATCTGGCAAATATTTAATGAATACCTCTTTTATTTGCAACAGGCTCAAACGGGCTGAGCACTGAAGACAGGAAAGAGAATTAAACACCCTTCCTCCCACCCAGAGCTCACAGTCCAGAAGGAGAGACAAATACGTAAACTTATCCTAGTAGAGTGACAGTGCTGTTTAAAGGGGGAAAAAAACAGGAAAGGAAGGAATGGGTATTTTTTTCCCTCTTCCTGATTCAAATGCAAAATCATAACCCATTTCCAATTTGAAGGAGCTAAGAAAATGGAAAAACAAGCAGAGTCATATTATGTTCCTAAAATATACTTGTGGTTAGCAATCAACAACCACACAGATTCTGTATGCCAGGCACACGCTCCTGGGCACTCGAGATGACACAGAATCCCACTGCCAAGGAGTTCCCGATGCCCTGGGGAAACAAGACATATAGAGGTAAAACAACAACCACAACTAGCATTCTAGAGGTTTTTAAACACTAGTGGGAGAAGTTAGCAATGTAGATGGCAACTAGATCATGGAGAGCCTTGACCCTCCAGGGCCATGGGCAATGGGGAGCCTTTGAAGATGTTTTTGAGGAGGTGAAATGACATGATGAAAGTTGTTTGTATATTATTCATAGATCACATATACCTATGAACTTATAATTTTATCATTTCAAAAGAAAAACTACCACCTATTATGTGCTAGTCACTATTATTCCCAGGGCTCTAGATGTATTATCTCTAATTTCCCTAACAGCCCTTCAAAGAGGACATGATAACCCCTTTCTAGAGAACAAAATGAGACTCAGAAACACTGTCTAAGGTCACATGGCTAATGAGTGATGGGTCTGGCAAAATTGATCGAGCTAGTTGGATTAATACGAGGATGAGATTACTGGCAGGGAAATTAATAAAAGGATAGTTCAGATATGAGGTATGGTGATGACAGTAAATATGGAAAAGTTTATTATTAACTCACACAAAGAGCTTTATCTTCTTCAAAGTTATCCAGCAACAGTGTGCTGCAGGGCAGCAAAAAAGTAGATAAGCACAATGTGTTAGGGGTCAACTATGTGTTGGGTACTGTGTGTGACCAAGGCTAGGAATGCAAAGGAGACATGCAGAGAAGTTAGTGACTTGTCTTATAATCACAGGGCAAATCATGGGACAGTGAGAGATCTACGCTGTTCTCCTTCCTGTCTACAGCAGCCGACTGCTTGCTGCCTGTCACAAGCCCACACACAATACTGGAAACCACCACCAGGGGTCAGGGCTATGGCCTCCTCTTCCCCTTCCTCTTTCTCCTCCTCCCCTTCCTTCTCGTCCTGCTTTCCTTCCTCCTCCTCCTCCTTCTCCCCTTCCTGCTCCTCCTTCCCACCCCTTCCAAAAGACTGCAGTCCCCACTCACTGGTTTCTCAGGGAGCTCTTGGCCCTGACTGGATTATTCTAACCAAGATCAGCTCCATAATTTGCAGGGCTCATGCAAAATAAAAATGTAGGTCCCCTTATTCAAAATAACATTAAGAATTTCAAGAAAGCTACAGCAGAGCATTAAACCACCATGGAGCCTGAGGGCAGGGGGGTCTGTTCAGTTGCACAGGTTGCACACCCATGAAGCCAAACCAAATTCTAATCTAGGTCCCCAGGTTCTACTTTCCAAAATTGGAAACAATTTTATGTGGCATAGAAGGGGCCTAACTGCTTCCTAGAGAATGATTCTTCTATTCCTATTTTCTGAAGATCAGGAGACCTACTGCCAAGGAGATAGCTTCTCAGTTCAATGAGAGTAAGTTGTGGACTCGTAAAATGGATGAAGCTGCCCCAATGCCCAAAGCTAACTTTCTCTCTTTCCATTATATGGTTCCAATGATTATGTGGTACTGAATTCAGTTAAAAAGGAATTTGGTGGTCTGCCCTCTCAAAGGTTATCTTTAAGACAAAAGACATAGGGGGAAGTCAAGGATACAATCAGTCCTACTTTAAAAAAAAACAAAACTCCTCCCAAATTTATATGCAAAGCTTGGTTTAAAAAATAACTAAAAGGAACAAAAAAATTTTTTTGTTATAATAGTAATCTGAGGGCTTATACTTACCAGGACTATGCTAAAGTCTTTTCAAAGGTACATACATCTTCACAAAAACCTGAGATAGAAGTTTAGAAACCATGTTCATGTGCTTTTGCAGAAGGGCTTGCTTCACTCACCCACTGCTCTTGAAAAGAAGCTTATCTGTAAAAAGCTATTAGATACCGACAAGAGGCCAAACAAGCCAACCAGCCCAGTTCATTGTTTGACCTCAGGTAAGTCCCTTTCTCCTGCTGAGCCAGGTGTGCTCACCTGTTAATACAGTGAGAGGCTCAGACGCTCATGGAGTCCCCCCGATGCTGACAGTCCATGACTCCTACAGCAGGAACTCAGGAAAACTTCCTCCTGTCCATTCAGCGTTCTGGGACATGCTACCCCAGAGCAGCAGCTGGACCAAGTCTGGCACAGCAGATACACAGCTGGCTGCCAGCCAGGACACCTGGATTCTAGATCCACCCATCACTCCCTCAAGGTGTGAGTCACTTCACTGCTCTGAACCTTAGTTTCCCTATCCATAAATTGATTACCAGATACGTAAGGTCCTTCCATGTTAGGCACAGTGCCCGGTATCTAGAAAGTTCTCAATATTTGTTAGTTGTTACTATCAATATCATTAGTAATTTTTATCCCCTAGTCCAATGGTTCTCTATGATTTCAAATAAGAAGACTCCTTTTAATGCAAAAAATGATATAGACTCCCCAGACCATCTAAAAGGGTTAACATTTATTATCAATTAGGAAAATATGGAGTATCAAAAAGTCACTATGAATTTTAACTCAGTTCATTAACGCAACATTCATATATACCTGAAAAAGTATGAAACATTACTTGCAATCACTGATTATTCTTCAGAACCCTTGTGAAGATTCTGAGGACCTGGGCTTAGACCCACTGCTCTGTGCTCCCTGACAACTCAGAAGGTCCCATTGCCATCTCCATCTTCAACCTCCTTGACTTTCCAACTCCTCCTCTCTCTCTGCACTGCCCTCACCATACTGCCAAGACCTATACACAATGCAAATAGGAGAAATATGTCTATCGCATGTGGAACTGAATGACTACTTGTACGTGTTTCTGCCTTCAAATCTTTTTTCTCAGAGTACAACTTTTTGAGGGATAAGAATTCCTGGCACAGTCTTGGATAAATTCTTCATTGCAAGATTTTATTACATATTAGGGGGAAAAAACAAAACACTAAAATATTAGAACAGGAATCATTCTTTAAACCAAAACTTACTCAATTTCAATTTGCATACAAATCACCTAGAGATCTTGTTAAAATGCAGATTCTGATCTGCCAGGTCTGGAGAGGAGCCTTAGACTGCATTTCTAACAAGCCCCTAGGTGATGTGATGCTACTGGTCCAGAGAGCTGGGTCCAGCCCCATTGCTTTGCAGAAGATCTTGAGAACCAGAGAAGGCAAATGTCTTGTCTGGGGTCACATAGCTAGTAAGAGGCAGGGCTAGGAGAGGAATTCAAGTTTGTTGACTTTGAGTCCAGAGCTCTTTCTGCTATGCCCTGATGTCATCCTTTCTCCTGGAAAAAAAAAAAGGTTTCTGAAAAAAATCTCATTTTCCTTTCCCATCAAAGACAATACACACATACATATAAATAAATACACTTATACACATACACACATACACACCCATCCTCTAGAGGACAGGTGCTAAATTGGAGTCTTTTCCTCCATTTCCAGCAGAGTTTTGTAAACAAAAAGATACTCAATATGTGTAGATGGATTAATCTGATGGGAGGAAAAGGGAGTGTTCTAGAGAATCACTTCACCTTTTTCCCTTTTCCATTTCTTTAAAGATGCCCTTCTAATCAGCCTACCATGACTCCAAAATTTTCTGTACCTATATATACTGTTCTAATTTTCCCTAGAGGTATTTTTCTAAATTAAAAATTAATTTATTGGGAGAAAGTTCAAAACAAGCTATTATTCTAAATCAATATCTGGGAAGGAGTTAAGGGGTTTTTTATCCCAGTATCAGCAGGAGATTTTATGTTTCTAAATATCCTTTGCACTAGACCATTTAAGGCACGTGAAGTGTTTGAAGAGTTGCACTTAGCAGTTTAAGTGTTCAAACAGGATGGCTTCAAAGCCTCCTACAATTCAGAAATGACTCCCAAGGCTTCTATGGCTTTGAACTGTATTTTAACAATCTTAAGAGCTTGAGAAAGTTTGTTCCATGAAATTACTCAGGCTCACATGAAATTACACAGTGGGTTCACAATATGTCCCTGAGCAAAAGTCATATCCACCACCTAGAATCACAAGTTTTCCGGGTTTGGGATAAAACTGTCTTAAATGGTCAGAAAACATAACCTCAAAGGGAAGAAAAAAATGGCAGCATTTCCCTGATTCACATTCTTACTGTATTCTACCACTTTGTTAAAATTAACAAGTCTAGGGCAAATACTTTGGGTTTGGATCTTGCCAAACTTAGGTAACACTTAAAGGCAAAACTATTTTTTCCCCTTGGAAGAGGAAACACCAGCGGAGCTCCAAAGCCACAAGATGGCCTCCTCAGAGGGGCTTCTGATGGCTTCTAACTGGAGGAATGTCATCCATTAGCCCCCTGGAGCTCTGGCCTGGCTGCCAACCCTCTCACTCCAACCTTCCTGAACCTGCCCTTTCAACCACAAACTCCCCTTCCCCAGCACGCAGGGCTCTGGCTTCCCCTCGCTGGACACCATTTGGGGACATTCTTTGTGCGCTAATACTTCTGAACCACCAACGTTCAGCCTCACCTGGGGGCCACAACTCACCCTTCACATTTCTCTTAAGGCACTTATTAAATCAAATTCTAATTCTTCTGGTTGTCTCTCTCCATCCCCACCACACCCCCAACCAGTTCCACTAGTCCCCCGGAAAGCAGGGATAATGTTCCGGTCCCAGTGTATCCCTAGTGCCCAGCACAGTCCCTGGCACATAAGTCAATTTACACATGCTAGCCATTTTTTTTTTAATATTGATATACCCCGTCCACTCTCTTCTGGCCCTGTGCTTTTCTTACAAAAATTTTAGGGCTAGAAGGGGCAGTCAAGCCACCTCATTTTACAGATGAGGAAATTAAGTACAACCTTCAATGTGATGTGGTGGTCCAGTTAGTGGTCCAGCTGAAAAGAGACCCTCCAGCCTCTGAAACCTGTTACTGAACAATCCCAGTACCTCTTCATTCTCTGTCCCAGGCCAGGCACTGGGACACAATTAGGCTACCATCCATGAGAAAAAGAAGTTGGTTCATTCGTAGCCAAGGCTGGAGGCTGGGAGGCCAACCTCTACTCCAGACTCCTGCACTGAGGAATTCTGGGTGGTTAATTCTGAGCGGTGCCCATGTAGGCCACAGCTTCTTCACCTGTCCAATGGAAATCTTAGCACATGTTTCCCAATGCTTCCTGTGTGCCCTTGGCACGTGCCCGCGGTCTGCGAGCGTTATCTTAGTTCAGCCTCACCAAAACGTAATGAGGTAGCTATCATTGGTACCCCAACTTTTATAGAAGGAGAAACTGGGAGCCAGTATTTTGACTTCATTCTAATTTTGCTTTCTCAGGGGCCCCTTCAGGAGCAGTGACAGTGAGGCAGGCCTTTACTAGGGGCAAACAGGAGGCTCACCCCACCCCCCCCCGCCTTCTTCCTGTTGCCAGCAATCAGCCCTCACCCTCACCTAACCGAATTAGCAGCAGCTCTGCCTAATCCTGGGTGCACACAAGGAGAGACAGGATTCTCTTCCCTGCGGCTGCGCTTCTCCTGAGATTAGCCACAGTCCCCAGGAGGCTGTTATCCCAGCTCCAGGGGAGGTCGGCATCACAGCCAAGATGGGGCTTATCGCAGGAAGCCACCGCTGTGTGGGGAAAACAAAGCACAGACTGCATGACTCGGGGCTGATCACAGGCTCCAGATGTGCCAGTGCGATGGGGGCATGCCCGCCAGTCATCAGCAGGGGCAGTAAAGCAAGCCCCACCTCTGGGTTGTCTGGTGCTGTAGGAAAGGGCAGGAGCAAGCATTTAAACTGAGTAATATATCCTCCAGAGGGCATGCCCAAGAGTAAGCACCACTGTGTTCCAGCACGTCACACTGTGCCTGGGACAGAGTAGCGTTCAATCGGTTGACAAACAAATGAACTTCCTACTGACCCACCACCGTGGTAAGGGCAGCAAAGTGATCCTCATCAGAAATGAGAATGGGTACCCAGGCTCACCATTAATTATTCAGTTTGGGATAAGTCCCTTAACCTCAGTTTTTCCCATTCCATCACCCCCAAATAATAATATTCATCTCTCCAAATCTCCCTGAGACCTGGCCATTAATCCCACAGGACTCTGGAACAAAATGTAGAATAACTCAAAGGGGTACAATTATTTAGGGCCATTTACTTAAAAGTGAGCACCTCCTATCTACATAATGCAAAATTAGAGAAAGCGGCCATAAAATTCTGTGTTTGGGGATTACAGTAGTCCTGGTATTATGGATGAATATGGACTGGGAGTTCTAAGACCTCAAATGATTTCTTTAGAAAATGTGAGAAGGTGAGAAGCCTCACCACCAACTTTACCTCACAGTTCTTTCATCTTTCAGGAAAATGCTTGCCAACTCAACTGGATATTGTAGTTAATCCACTCTTGGAGACATTAGCATAAAATATAATTTCAGGGAAACAGAGGAATTATATAAATGCAAACTTCCATTTCTCGATCCTTGGTTCACTTTTCAAAAAAGTAAGAAGGAGAATTGGTGGTAGTAGCAATAGTAATGGTAACCGTAACGTTTTCACTGTGCTACAGTTTGCAACACCCTGCCACCTGGATTTCTCACTTTATATACATAACAATCCTCTGAGAGTTTACTAGGCCATTTTACAAAACGGGAAACTGAAGCCCAGAGAGGGTAATCATTTTGCTCAAGGTTACACAGCAGACAAGTGGCAGGCCAGCCGCAAACCCAGGTTTTTTTCTCTCCAAACCTTGCATTCTCTCCTCTGTGCAGTGAACTACCATGTAAATGAAAACTACTTCCTCTTCCCTATGATCCGAATGCTTGGCTTGTAGCCGAGGATGCCTTAGTTTCCTTATCTATGAAATGGATATGATAATAATAGGGCCTGCTTCATGGGGTTCTTGTGAGGAGTAAGTGATGCTTGAATACTCCTTGGAACTGAGTAAGTCCTCCACAAACGCTGCAGGTGGGAACAGACTCAATTGCTGCTGCACGGTTAACTGAGAACACGCCCCCTTCAAGGCTTAGGCTCAACAGCGCCTCCAGAGGACACTCCTCCCTCACGCCATGCTCACTCTTGCACTTCACAGGTCTTTGCTGACCAGTCACTGTATCTAGAGCGTCACCCGCACCGCATCACCCCATCCTTTCCCTGCTTCATGTTTCTTAGCACTCACTATCACCTGACAGAGCACAGAGTCCTTTATTTTCAGACTCCTCCATGAGCAGGTCTTTGTTTTGCTCTCTGCTTCACCCCCAGCCACATAAATATTTGTTGAGTGAATAAAGGAAGCCTCATGGATCCAATCACCAAGAAATGGAGACAAAGTCTTGCTTGCTATCTGACCTTCAATCTCAGCTAAGACTTTAAAGTCTACAAGGTACTTTTACATACTTCACCTCTTTCACTCTTCATAATCTTCAGGGAAGGGGTTATAATCCCCATTACAGAGGTGAAGAAACTGACACCCCAGACCTCACAGCAGAGCAACTTTCTGGAGAGGCAGAGGCCTGGGCTGGGTCCTGAACCCTAATCCCCACCCCAGCACTTAGATGTAGGGGTCTCGGCCTCCCTCTGAATTGCTTTGGCCCTGGTAGAGCCACTGAGGTTCTGGAGAAGGGCTGACTTACAGAGAGAGAGGACTGAGAAATGGTTTTTATCACTTAGTTGGGCACCAACCATTACAAACAGATTTTTGTGAACTCATTTGTCTAAACAGACCCATCCATTATTATCAATAGTGTTCAAATGCATTATGGGTTATTGTTTTATGTCCCTACCAGTGAAGGGACCTATTGTTGTAGGTTTCCCAGTGAAGCCTCCCTGAGGCACCTTTCCTGACTCCTTCTGTGCAAAGCCTTGCTTAGCTGCCCCCTACATACCTCCTGGACCTGTGCCCATGCCCTAACTACACAGTCATCACCTCTTTCACGCTCCTGCCAAGCCTGGCCTTCGAGCTCCTAGCAGAAGGGCCGGAGCCCCAGCACCCAGCCCAGTGCCTGGCACGCAGCCGTTCTCCTCAGTGTACATGCTGACCAACCACCCTCCTGAATGACACCATCAGGACAAGAAATAAAACAGCCCAGGCCTTTCTTTTCTCCCACCACTGCCTCACCCCCAAAGAAACCCGACCAAAGCTTTGTTAAGCTCCTAGTCTCTCTCCTGCGTGAAGGAAAGGGGACTCAGCCTGAAGCAGATGGTTCTAGGGATTTAAGAAGAGTTTCTGTAGTTAGAGCAAAGACCTACACGGGCCTTTCTGGCCATATTTGCATCCAGATTGCTTGCAAGTTCAAAACTTAAGAGAAGTTTTCCCCTCTGCTTATTAAGAGAAAGAGGAGACAGTAAGAGCTCCCCAGGGTATATTTCCCTAATAGTGAGACCCTTCAAAACTCCTGAAGAAAGAAAGGGGAGGGGAGAACAGAGGGACCAGAGGAGGGAGAAGGACTGTCAGGGCAGGGAAGCATCACTCAGCACCCCCTACTCTCAGCGGCCCTCGCAGCCCAAACCCGCCCACAGGCTGAGGCACTGCACCCCCTCCCCGGTGGCAGGGGGCCAGGATTTTCCACACCTCTCTCAGACACAGTGCACATGAAAGAGGAGAAAGAGGAGGATTATAAGGGATAATTTTAATTCGTTGCCAATTCAGGGCAGAGTGACCCTAAATTATAGCAGCACAACCCAGAGTTATCACAGATTTTCCATCTTGGGAAAACAGCCCAGCTCTCAAGCTGCCCACTGCTCCCCTGAAAATAGAGCCCACAGCAGGTTTAATTGAGTCCAGATTGACTTTTTTACAAGGTTGGATTCCTCATCTTTTGGAAGAGGTAGCCTTGAGATTTTCAGTTGTTCAAAGATGCATTTTTAAACTGCTAGATAATAATACAAAGCAAACTGGAATTATCTCAGCCTCTAGGAAGCAAGAACAAAGCTTAATAAAAGTAAGTAGAGTTGATTCAGTTGGTCACCAGGCAAACTTACTGGCTGTAATCCAGATTCAGACCTCAATCTAAGGAGAGCCAATCGAGGGAGACAGAAGATACCACAAAAATAATCACTGCACAAATAAATATTTAATTACAAGTTATAAATGAAGAACATTTTTTAGAACAGGGTGCTATGAAAGCAAGTAGTTGGGAACTCAGTCTAGTCTGGCCAGGCAGGGAGGTGACATGTAAGCCAGGACTGGAGGCAACAGTTTGGAGAAGGATGTCCCTGGGGGAGACACAGCCCATGCAAAAATCACCACGTACAAAGGCGCTCAATGAGACCTGAGAGGGGGCAGCACACAGACTGGGAAAGTCTGCCTGAAAGTCCTGTCGGTGGATTCCTGATAATATTTTTGGTTGTGCCCCTATCCCCCTAATTCCCCCACTTTATTTCTCAAACTCTTTAGGACTAATTTCCTCTTGCCCAACAGCTGTGCATTTCCTCCTGGACACCATATATCTCTTCCTCTCACTCTCTTTGCCAGGTCCACAGGGACACATTTTTACTTTCATCTTTTGCATTTTCAGAAAAGCTTAACAGTAGTCATTAAGTCTCAGGCAGTACCCAACCTTGACAGCAGGAAGCACTCAGGTGTCCCGGCTCACTGGCTTTGAGCACTCAGGACTCTGCTTATTGGAGGGAAACAAATTACTATTGGCTCTCCATCTCAAGCTCCACCTCCTTCAGAAAACCCTCCCAGCAATTCCGAGCAATGCACACCTCTCTCCTCATCTATAAAACTTACTGCATGTACCTTCCTTGAGGCAGTTAATTAAACTGAATTTAGCATTCACTCAACACATACTTGATGATTTCCTACTGAGTAAAACATGCTGGACCAGGCAGTAGTTAACTAATGTTAAAATCTGGTCCCTGCTTATATAGAAGTGGGTAGAATGAAAACTGCTGGTTATATGACACTGGGGAAGTTACTTAACATCTCTGAGCCTCAGTTTTCTCTTGGGAATAAAAGTGTGACCTTCTTCCATATATATATATATACATGTATAGAAAACACTATCAGAGGTTATCGCTGAGTGGTAGAATTGTGGGTGATAATTCATTTTTGTATTACATTTCTGCTTATGTTCTTAATGGACATATATTTTCTCATTAAAAAAATAAAAACTGCTTCCTTTCAGGTAAAAAATAATAATAATAATAATACCACTTCATTTTGTTGTGAGGATTAGTGAGGTAAGGTGTGCGCATGGTCAGGGCACAAAGCAGACTATATGGGCTCTGAGCAGAGTATCTCAGAAGAATGGAGGAGAGACTGGACCCCTGCCAGATCTCTCAGCAATGTCCGCTCTGAATATCAAAGTCACTCTCTCCTACACAATAGCTTCTTCCCGGAACAGAGTTGTGGCTGAGGCTATCTCCAGTTTCCCCACTCCAGAGGGACTCCCCTGATCCCAGGTCAGTCTATGATCAGCCCATTGTTGTAAGGCTAAAGGGCAGAGGTGGTGATTGGCAGTCTCCCCATAACAAGGTTGAAGCAAAAGAAGCAAAACCAGCTTCTTTTCACAACTGATAAAGGGGCAGAAGGAGTAAAGGAGGGGAGAGGGATTAAATTCGGGTGGTAATTCTGGAGAGAAAATGACAGTATTCTACTACAAAATGCTTTGCCAGACGCATGGCTTGTAGTAGATGCTCAATAAATGATGGTGAACAGTATTACAAAGATTAAAATGTGGGTAATAGGCTAAATCAGTGAGTGTGTCTTAGGTGGCCTGTGTGAGAATACTAGCTGAATGTGGGGCCACAGAGGAAGGCAGGTGAAAAGGTAGATTCCTGAATGTGGGTGCACAGGGGATTGAAGAACAAGATTTCAGCAAGGGGAGATGGAGAAGGGAACAGCATGAGTTGCAGGTGCTGGGGAGGCAGTGCAGGTGCTGAAGTATACAGATACTAGAGGCTGCAAGATAGAGACAGGGCCCAAAACACATGCCAGGACACTGAGGGCTGATTCCATGAGCTATTCTCACACCATTTGGGGGTGTCAATATTGCCTCCCTAACAAAAACAGTCAACTTCCTACAGGAGAGGACATTGCCATACATTTCTCCTGAATCCACTTCGGTTGCTAAATAAATATTTAACCAAATGGAATCACCAGTGACTTCATGATTACACAGGACATAACCCTGGGCAGGTGAAGGAGCTACGCCTCTCGGGTCCCTTCTCTCCTTCGCTCCTCTGCACGGGCACTGAGCTGACAGTGACTGCTCTGTTGATTTGATCCTGTGAGCTCAGGAAAGCCACTTTCACCTACATCCTGGATTGGTTAAGAAACTTTCTGAACCTGAGTCCTGAGGCAAAGATGCAGGAGGATTATTTATAAAATGTTTTGACCATCTCATGTATATATATAGCTTTAAGTCCAACCCAACCATGAAATCTGGGAATTACTCAATAAAACAAACCCAAGATGCAGCCAGTGTAAGGGAGGAATGCTGAACTCCCTTCACACAGTGCCTTCTTCAGGAGGGAAGCCCAGCGGTGCTCAGTGCTGGACTCTCTGCCCCTCTACTAACAAGTCCTTGCAGAGGCCTGGGGCACAGTAATATATACAGTGACTTACTGATGAACTGGGGGAAAAAAAACCTGGGCATGCTCAGCTCAGCTCCTCCCTTGCTCAGCGGGGTGGAGAAATGCCCTTCGTCAGGTTCCCCTTGGGAGGCCCCACAGCAGGTCTGACTCTCGGAAGATTATCTGGCCCCAGGCAAAGGGCTTGATTTCTTCGCTTAGAGTCACCGGACATGAGTGGACAGCGCGCTGTGAGCAGCATAGAGAAAAAAAGGGTAACTCCCCAGGAGAGTAAGAACATCATCAGAAAGTTCGTGATGTCACTGTTTGTTGTCAGCAGTCTACACAGCTGCTCTCAAACAGGCAATACTGTGGGGACTATACATCACACAACAATTTCCTGAAGGGAGAAGACGTGAACAGCCACCACCGAGCTGAGGACTACTTTCTTAAGGTCGCCTTTCACAGGAGTCCATACACAGGGCTAACTTTCATCACACTGAAAGCTTAGGTGGGGAGAAGAAAAACAACGCATAGTCTTCAAGGAACAGGAAAATTATGTAATAACTATGAAATACCTGCATCAGAGTGAAATCCAAGAGATGAGGATATAATCTCTCTTATGGAGAAAAAGGAGAATAAGTTACGTTGATGTATGCCTAAACCCATCAGGGAATGGCAACAGTGTCCCATGAAGAACACATAGGAGCCTTAACAGAAGAACTAGGATTTCGGGCAGCAGGATCTGTTTTTACCTTAGGATATTTAGCCTTCACAGAGCCCAAGAAAGTCCCTGTTCTAGAAAAATATTAATATTAACATAATTATAACCTAAAGTTCCAAATGCCAGTAAGGACTGTCCCAGAGATGATGGTATTAGGAAATAAAATAAAGGCTGATATGGTGTTGAGGTTTAGATATTTTGCCCCATCACGTCCTAGGAAAATCTCAAAGGATGAAGTACACTCTTGCTGTCCTGCATTTAATTCAAGAGAGGAGCTGCAAAGACACACTGGACACAACCCAGATGCACGACAAGCAGTTCCCATGGTCCCCTCCACCCTGTCGAGGTAGGCACCAGTATGCTTCCCATCTTACAGGTGAGCAAAGCCAGGTTGAGAGAGGTCAAGCAAGTTGCTGACCTGGCAGAAAAGCGTGAGCCCAGTTTCTTACTGAGACCTTCTAATGCCAAAGCCCTCCTATTAACAGCTCCTCTACCTGCCGTGGTCACCAACTTAGGAAACTCCTTGTTTTAAAGTAACTTTTCTCAGTCTGCTTGTACGTGAACTTTCTTAGGTTACAGGAATCCTAGCTCCAAGCCCCACCTACAAATGCCTCACAGCTATTTCTAAAAACAGTAGCTGATTTGAGGAACATCAGGCAAATTCGTTTGCTGGTGAAACATCAGTGAAAACAGACACATATCAATACCTTAGAGTCTGGAATTCAAACACAGGAGGTAGTCTTTCAGGGCAGAAAGCACTATGGGCAAAGAGGCTGGGCTTCAGACAGGCTCCAGCAACTACAGTGACCTTAGGTGAGCTGCCAACCTCACATGCCTAATTTTAAAAGTTGAGAAAGAAAAAGAAAGAAATCCTATTTCACTTGATTATTTGGGAAATTCATGGTGATATTCTATGTGAAACAATGTTGTAAGCTGCAAAGCCCTATACAAACAGAGGAAATTATTTATGATAATTTTGACTCAGGTATTTGTCTGGGATCTTACAGATAATTTAAATCATCAGATAGAGAAAAATAAACTGAGATGCAGCATGGCATAATGATCAAGGACTAAGCTCTGGACTCGGGATAACTAGTTTCAAATCCTGGCTCTCCTACTTAACTTGAGCAGGTTACTGAACTCTTTACCTCAGTTTCCTTCTCTGGAAAGTGGGGATAATTAAGTAGTACCTACCTCATAGGGTTGCCTGGAGACTCTGTAAGTTAAGATACTTAACTGAAAATGGTGTCTGGTACACAGGATGCCCCATGTGTTAATCATTACAAATGTGATTTTCATTGAGCAGACAAAAGGTGGACTGGGATTTAGTATCCTGCACCCCAGAACAAAACTACTGTAGGAGAGGGAATAAGACACAACATACCTTTGACAAGCAGCCCTGAGATGTACTGCATTTTCACTCCCTGGGGTACTTTTTCAGAGACACAGGTAAGTCATCTGAGCTCCAGTAAAACTGGGCTTCGTCCTCCCCTCTCCCAACCCCTTCATATGTAAAGACCTAACAGGCACCACTGAAAGCCCTCTTTCTTCTTCCTTACTCTCCCATCCCAACATGACCAGCTGCATTCCAGGATGAAGGCCCACGTTAAGAACCCAGGACACCAGGGCAAGTCCCTAGGGACCAGGGCAGCTGCAGAATGCCCATCCCTTCTCCTGCCATCTTGACCCTTCCCAGCCTTCAGCGTTCGCATCACATCCCACTTCTTCCGAAAGACCTCTCCCTTCTGGGCATTTTGTATCCATAATTACCAACTCTGAACACTGGCTATATAATTATTTCACAGGTGCCCATTTTATTGCCCCTAAAAGTAAACTCCCCAAGGGCTAGTCTTGAGTCTCCTAGATTCCCCACAGGGCTTATCATGGTGCTAGAGGCAGCGCATGTGTACCATAAATAATTTGGGGAGGAGTTTAATTCGCTGGAAGGAGCCCAGATTCTGTGTGAAGTGCAAACTAGGTCTGTGCATCTACTTTCTCGCCAAGCCCATGGCAGATGCTGCTATCAGGGCATAGCATTCCTTCCCAGAGATCCTGGGAGAAACATCAGAACCCTCAACACCGCACTGAAGGCAGCCAATACCACCTGACCGGAAGTGAACCCTTTTTGCCATCTCCGCTTCCTAGGCACTTCCTCGACTGAGTCTCCACAGCGCTGGGGCGTCAGCACTATCGTCAGGCTACCACACTCTATTGTACAGAGTTGTTAGCTTATCTGCCTCCCCTAGACCAATGGCTTTCCAACTTTTGATCATGAGATCCCAGTAATAGCCCAAACCAGCATATACAGAAGAGAAGCTAAAATTTCCCAAAACCATACTCATGTTATTAATGTAATGCACTCTGATATTTCCTACTATATTCTGTCTAAAAATGATCCTGACCCAACGAAATTGAACACATGATCTCATTGTGCACTACATTTCTCTCTCTCTCCACATATATATATACACACACACACACACACACACACACAGTATATGTATATAAAAAATAATTACCCTATATAATTATATAATATATAAAATATATATGTATTAGGACAAATATATATTTTAATACATATACAATATACATATATAATATATAAAATCCATATATATAGTGTATATGTGTGTGTATATGTTATATAAATAACGTTAAGGTAACATTCTCAGCTGTAACTGATAAGACCCCAAAATTCCAGCCTTCACTACAATAGAAGTTTATTTCTTGCTCACCTAAAACCTAAGCAAGTGGACGAACAGGTGGCTTCCACCATCCAATGATTAAGGGAGGGTTCCAGGCTGTTTCTTTGTGTCTTCAATACATTGACTTCTAGGGTTACTACATCCTGCCTAGGAAGTTTTTTATGGGTCAAGCCTCCAAGTGACACTCATGGCTTCCACTCTCATTCCGTTAGCTAATACTCAGTCATAGGGCCTCACTTAACTGCAAGGGAACTGGGAAATGCAGTTAGCCATGTGCCCAGTAAGAGATGGAAACAGATTTGGTAATCAGCTTTCAATCACTGTCATAGATCTGCCATTTGAAAAACCCTCCAAAGCAAGGACACAGCCTTATTCACCTTTATATATCCAGTGACTAGCAAAGTGTTTGGCTCTCAGTAAGTACAGGAATATATGATCAGCAAACAAATGGGCAACATGGTGGGTCTGGGCTGGAGCTCCAGTCCATGATTAGGCACCATGATTCTCTCCAAATTCACAGCTGTGCAAATCCCCTTCCCGGCCCCAAAATGTTTGGAACTGAGTCCAAAATCTGGATTAAGAGCAGGTGGAGAGGTACCAGAGAAGCTGTCTTCTGTCGTCCCTTCCATTTGGGGACCGACTTGCACAGCCATTTACTCTTTCAACACCACATGCCTGCTGAAAAGGAACACAGTGGAACAGTTAAGAACGCAAAAGACTTTTGAGGCAGATAAATCCCGACCAGGCCTCTCTGGCTCCATTACCACAGCAGAACGCTCTGAGCACTCACTATGTACGCAGCCTGGCGCTGAGCTTTTTCCACACAGTACCTCACCGCGACAGACACCAATGTGCTCCCTCTGACCCCCCAATTCCCTGAGTGAGAATGAATGTCTTCTACCCCTGTGTTCCCATGGCACTTTGTTCACAACTTTTTCCCATAATTCACTTGTGGGAAAGCTAGCTGGCATACGGAGATACATGTCTGGTCATCCTGTCTCCCCAATTACACTTCAAGGACGGTGGAAATAGCATACACTTGAGAGTCAAAATACCTAGGATCAGATGCCAAATCCCAGCCTAACAGCCGTGCAAGGCTAACCAAGATACTTACCTCCTGAGCCTCGGCTTCCTTATCTGTAAAATGGGGTCAGGAGTCCAGTCTCAAAGGGCTGCTGGGACATATAAACAATATCTATAAGGAACTATGCTTGGCACATAGTAGGTTCTTTATAGGTAAGAATTTCCCTCCTTTGTCTCACCTTGAGGGCAGGGATAAGGTTTTATTCCTGGGCACTAACACCATATCTCGCACATAATAAATTTAAAAATGTTATTTGAAATGCATTGAATGACAAGCTTCATTGTTGAAAAATAAAAATAAAAAACACAAACCCTGCCTTGCTCTTTAGAAGTTCTTTTTATCTCCCCTCCCCCTTCCCACACACTTCATTACTCTTCTCTCTTTGGGTAACATGAACTTTTTTTTTTTGTACTCAGAAATTTTAAATGGCTAACAGAGCACCTCAGGATTCTTTCCTCCGGCCATTATCCTTCTCTTTCAAGTTGTGCTCAGCAAGATTATTTGGACATTGGAGCTAAAAACGGTCAGATTACAAGTGGAGGTCCCTGAAATGTAACATTCCCCATTGCAGGATTCTGGAATTACACCAAGCACCAGGGAGGGGCTGCTCTTCCCCAAAGAGCTCACTGCTCTGAAAAAGCCTTTGTTTTAAGACTTTGCAAAACTGCACTGTGGAATCTCCTCTCATCCGGGTCCCCAGCACTGGCCTGAGTATTGCTCAAATTTGGAGTGTGTCTACAAGCCCCCTATAAAACACTCAGGAATCTTAAAATACTGTAAAATGTTGTTCTTCTCTCAGTCTTGGTTTGTATCTCACAGCATAATGAGCACTGTTTTGGAACCAAATTTTCTGGATTCTCCAGCAAGCCCCTGATAACAACAGTAGCTAACACACTGCATGCTTACTAGCCAACGGCACTGTGTCAGGTGCTTTATGTCCACCAGCTCCTTTAATTCTCACGAAAACCCTGTTAGTCAGATATGACTGTTATCTTCATTTTGCAGAGAAGCAAACTGAGGCTCAGAGGGTCAAAGAACTTTGCTCAAGGTCACACAGCCAATAGCAGCAAAGTTCCTATCAGGTTCAAATCCCATTCCATTTTCTGTTACTAAAAACGGCCTCTTTAAATTGCTATAAAAGAAGGTCCTTTCTGTATAGAAACACTTGAGAAAATAAACAGTTTGGAATGGTTGATCTTTTAAGGTCCCTTCCCCTTCTTAAAAAAAAAATCTATAGTTTTATGGAAAGAAGAAAAAAAAAAGGAAATGTAAGGAAGCCAAACATTATGAGACTTGGCTTATCAGTATTTAATAACAGCTTTTGGATCAAAACTCTACAGAACCTTATTTATGGACAGACAGTTACTGTTAAACAGGGTCTTTTTATACAACCTTTTCATCTGAGGATATTGTAGCCTTCTACTGCCTTTCTATTAATGAGAGATGGGGTGTGAAATTTGCTGGCCCTGCCAAGATTATCCCATTAAATTATCTGCCCTCTTCCAGTGTAATTCACTCAGGGGCAACAGTTCGAGACTGAGGCCCTGTGGATGTCCATGCCTGGGCGTGCCAAGCAGGGAGGTGTGAAGGAAAAAGTTCAGGTGGGGGTAGCATCCCAGTGACATAACATCAATCCACGTTTCACTGCCTTACCAAAATAAAGTGGATGCCACAATTATCCCATTCCTAAACAAACTGAAAACCCCAACTGAGCTTACTGCAACAAAGAGAGAGCCTTTTTACTGCCGTTTATTTTTATTTTGTATTCGTTAGCTTTTTAGATATTCCTGGCATGCAAGTCAGGCTCCGTGTAACAAGCAGCTGCATTTAGTTAAGGATTTCGAAGAGTTCCCCCCACTGCACGGCCACCCCACCATCTCCACCCCCTCAAGTCCAGAGAACTTTCTCAGACTCCTAGAAGACTATTCCTTTCTCTCCATATGTCTACAGAACAGTCTCCCCTGTCACACATCAGGGAATAGGTAAGGCCAGGCTGAGGCCCTTCTGTTGGAGAAAAAGGCCTCAGGAACTTGTTTCCTAGCTAGGGCTGCATTTGCCAAGGTCTGGTCCACACAGGGATGTGGGGGCAGGCAAGCCAGCTAAGGGACACTCTAATAAATCGCCCCTACAGAGGCTACAACCCAAACTGTACAAATACAAAGGCACTTCATCCGAATCATCACTGGTTAGAAGGAACTGCCAGACACGCTCCTCAAACCGCCTCAAAGTTGGAGTTCATTACAACAATGTAATTTCTCCTGATGAGAGGTACAGACCATCACAGGCTTTTCTCGTCTTTCCCTGAGTTACAGAAAAACTGGCTCAGGAAACTCCAGCACAGGAAGAAAAACTGAAATTAGCTGCCTCCAGTCGTTTCTTATAACCCCTAGATATGGCTAAGAAAATGTCCCTCCGTTGCTCTTGGAAAACCTGGGGAAATGGCATCTTTGACCCACACATAAAGAGAGTGTACATTTTAAGGCTTAAACCAGGAGAGCCTGTCTAGGGCAACAGTTAAGGTAAGACCATGAGCTCTTAGGGTTTGTGAGCCCAGCAAGGCCATTTCCTAGCCATGTGACCTTAAGAAGATAACTTAACCTCTGCATCTAAATTAAAATGAGCTAATTATTCTATCTCCCATATAGGGTTGTGGTGAGAAGTCAATGCGTTGATACTTGTAAAATGCTTAGAATGGTGACTGGCCCATTTGTAAGGATTATGCAAGTGTTTGTTAGATAAATCGTGCAAACAGAGGCATCTCAGAATGCTTGCATTCAGGGAAGTACAATCAGAGTTGAAGTCAAAGAACTTGGCACCATTCTTCAGCTTCTCCCAGGCCCAATAACAGCTGGCCTGGTGGGAGGGAAACTGGTAAGTGAGGAAAAATAGAGACTCCATGGATTGTGCAGATTTGGGCAAAAGCCCAGGACCCACCACCAACCCTCAACCCCTGGCAACCTACCCAGGAAGGCAATTCCTTGCCCCAGGTATCAAACACTCCAAATCAATGGCTCCTACCTTTTGGGGATTACAGTTCTCTTGGAAAATCAGATTATAGACAGAAATACTCAACCACAAAAACGGACTTAAAATTATGTATACTACTTCTAGGGGGTTGCACATGCGCCATTTCAGGCATCCCAAGTTCAGACCCTCTAGCCTGGGTGCTCTTCTCTAATACCTGATATTCATGGTTTCCCTTAAATCTCACAACACCCTGGGATGGCTCAGAAAGACTAATCGACATACCCAGCACATGGCAGAGAAAAGATTCAAACCCATGTCTGTTAAACTCCAACACAGGTGCTCATACCATTAAACTGTACTGTTCAATTCTACTATACTCTTTACACTAAAAGACGGGACAAGAAAAGGAAAAATCCTTGCAAATATACCACATGGCATTTTTACTAAGAAAACAAGGATTATAACACAATTTTATATATAACCAAAAAGTTATTCATTCAACAAAAATTTATAGATCACTTACTATACAGGAGTGTATATATACATCATTTATACAGAGATACACCTTCACATCGATAGCATACAGTCTACAGGGCATTCCATTCTCCATAGGATGCTGGGTAAAACTTTCAAAAATACTTGAAATGGGGTATGTGGTCACCATCAAACCACAGCCAACTTAGATACTAATGGATGCAAGTGACACACCATTTAGAAACTTTCAGGGCCTATACTCACCATGCAGGAGATGGAGAGGGGAAAACATAGACTGAAGTCGAGTTTTTAAAAGGACTCCCAGCTAGACATCATAAAGATAATCCCAAGCATCAGAGCAGCAAAACAGCCTAGCAGGTACACTGAAGCAAGACTGGAAATTAAATATTTCCCACACACTGCCAAGGGCCGTGCGACCACACCCTTTGTCTCCTGGGCCTTTGTGTGGCTCCCCTAAGGAGGATTCTCCAATAAAACTGAGGATGGCTGACTGGGCTTTCAGTGTTTTCACCAGGAAAATTAACAGTCTTATTGCCCTCAAGAGACTCCCATCCTAAAAGTAGACAGAACAGACACCTATTAAAATGGCACTGGAAGGTTTTCAGAATAACAGCAAATACAGTAGCAGGCCACCTCCCTCTCTGACTCCAGTGGACAAACCACAGAATCTACAGGATGCAGAGAAGGCCCAGATGGGTTCCTAAGGCCCTGAGTTCTGGGTGCGGTTTTAATAGCTTTAGTTTCCTGGAGAGGTTTAGCTCGGGTTGGGTAGGACATAGATGGGGAGATCAACAATGAACAAACCAGAAAAAATAAATGTAAAGTTTTGCTCCTCCTGCCTAACAAAATAGAAAAGTGACGGGAGAAATGCTGAGCATTTTTTAAAATAAATAAACATCTCCCTTTAAGCCGATTTCCTGAGCCACTGGTTGAATTACTTTACGAATCTTGGATCAGACAAGAAAGTAAATCAGTTCCACTAGAAGGGTTGTCCTAGAGAAAAGATCAAACATTCACAGAAATGGAAAAGGATTATTAGATGACAAATAAGACAATAATAACAGATTTGACCTCACTGTTGAAGAGTCTGGAATGGGCAATAGTTGTTTTTTTTTTATCTTAAAAGCCAGTAGACAGTTAAAGGAGACAGCGTTTGGTTGACTGTTGATGATGAAATTGTCTTACACTCTCAGCAAAATCATTGCATAGACACTTATTTAAAGGCAGACAGCCAAAGAAAGGTGCAGGGTGCTTCCCCACTCCCCACCGCCCGCCTGGATCTGAATACAACCATTGCTGGAAGGTTCCGTAGAAGTAAAGGAGTCCACGGGGAATATAACCAAATTAATCAAGGACCCAAGCTAGGAAACCTTCCTTAGCTGGAATCACCCTGGTTATCTCCACCTCAGTTTGCCAAGCAACTTGACATCAGAAGGACATTTATCTTGTTTAGGCAGCATGGCCCATTTTTAACTTTTCACCCAGGTGGTGGTATAGGGCCAGATGTTTGGCATCACCAAAGCAAACATCCATGTGACCAAGCTGTTTACATTTCATTAGGGTTTTTCATCAGGAAGGTGCACTCCCTGCTGATGTACATCTTAATTACAATTAGGAGCTGTATTTAAGCGGAGGAGCCTCCAGATTAGCACAACCGCACTATAGGTAGGATCAGTTTCAGAATCATCCTTAGAAAATGAAGTTCCCACTTCCCCAAAAAAGCATCTCTAGGAAATCAAAATTCACATACAACTTCCTTCCAGAGTATGTTTTCTACCACGAAAAATTTTAGCCAGATTTTAGTTAAAACCAATTCTGTAGTCGTAGTGTATGTAGTGAATAGATCTTTTTCCCCTCCACTGTTAAAGAGCCCAGAACCTTTTCTTTTCCTAAAACACAGCACTAACTTAAACATGAAAGATGCATGATAAAAGAGCAGAGACCTATTTATCCGCAAGAGTTTGGGCTGGGAGTGTAGTGGAGAAAAGAATCCAGAGGCTCCAGCACCCCCTCAAGGGATGCATGTTAAAAGTGAGGCCCAAGACCCCGGATACTTTAATCAACTTTCCCCCTTCAACCTCCAAAGAATGAATCGGTTGTCTCCACAGGCGCAGCCAGGCTCTTCCCTCTCATTGTGTACCGGCTCAGACGCAGCAAGGATCCATGCTTCCCGCAGCGAACTAAGTAGCTCAGGCTTTCGATGAAGTCTTTCTCTAACTGTTGAAATTGTCTTTGGAGATTACCAAAATCAAGTATGCATTAGATGGCTTTTCCCCTTGTGTGTAACACACACACACACACACACACACACGTGCACACTCGGAGCACTCTGGAGCAGCAGGCTGCCTCTGACAGCACATTTTGTACAAAGTGTCGGCTGCAGCGGCAACGCACACGTTGTGGCCTCCATCGTGACCCTCCAGAAAGCTGGAGAGCGGGAGGCGGTGGAGATGCGAGGCCGCCCGAGCCCTAGGACAGCGCTTTTGTTTGGGTCGGTCTGCGGACAACCTGGGTTTTCGAAGGCACTACTGAAAATATAACTCCCTCCTGGACCGCGTTTTCCGGGATAGCTGCTGTCTGGGAGCAGAACAGACTTGCCTGAGCACCGACTGGGGCACAATATGGGTCCAGCGAGAGATGGGGGGACAAGCAGCACGCAATGGCCCCCATCCCTCCACGCTTCCTGTCAGCGCTGACAACTGCTGCTGGGCGCCGAGGAAGGAGTCCTCGGGCGCACTCCAGCCCGCAGCCGGGCTCCAGGGCAAATCCTCGCCTGCCCGCCCCGGCGCCCGCAGTCGCGTTTGCGAGGCGCTGGGCAGATCGCCGGCCGCCCCCGAGGTGGGCGCGGTGCTTCCCGTCTGCCCAGCGCCCAGCTGGCCGACAGAAGGGTCGCGAGGGCCGGAGAGGCTCGGGAGCCGGCGGATGCGCCTCTTACCTTGGGCAGCGGCCCCGCGCGCCGCCAGCAGCAGCGCGGCCAGCAGTTCCAGGAGCGGCGGGCGCGCCCCGCGGCGGCGCGGCCGGTGCATTCCTCCCCTCGCAGCGGCGGCGTGGGCGGCGGCGGCTCCCAGGCCGCGCGCAGAACATCCACGGGCTCTGCCCAGGGTCCCGGCCGCTCTCCCCGCAGGATGCCGGGGGCGTCTGCAAAGTTCTTTGTCCCTCTAACCTGCTCCCTCTCCTCCGCCCGGCCGCTTGAGGACCCCGTAAAAGCGATCCCTCCTCAGCTCTCCGGCTGCAGCCGCGCCTCGGCCAGCTGTCCCGGCCAGCCCCGGGCTGTCGGTGTCCCACAGCGGAGGGCGAGTCTCCCGCCTCGGACTCTGCGCTCGGGGGCTGCCGTCCCGGGGCTCACTCCGTGGCGGCTGCGGCGGCTCCTCCGGCTTGCGCGCTCGCTTTCTTGCTCGCAGTCTCCCTTAACTTGTCACTTTCCACCAACTCTCCAGCCCAGCGGCCCAGCCCCAACCAATGGCAGACGCGGGCCTACACCGGCCACGCAGCGCCCTCTGCCGTCGCCTCTCCGCACCCGCACGCTTCCTGACTTTCCAGAAAGTTAACGCTCCCGCGCCTCCCGCAAACCCACCGCCCCTCCCCCACGCCTCAAACTTGGACCTTGGGTCCCCGTGACGCCATTTGACAGATGGTGAAACCGAGGCTCAGGGAGACTTGTCTGGGCTCGTAAACCAGCTCGTGGCCGCATGGCTTAATGGGGAGATAGATTCTAGCAGTCTCAGCTGGGCCACTGGTAGCGGTGTGACTGGGTTTTAGAACATTTATTTATCATACGATTTCCATTTTGATTTACTCCTTGGTCCAAGTGATTTGTTTACCCATTGGGTCTTTAATTTCTAGCTTCAGTGCATTGAAATCGTTGTCATCTCTACTGCTTCTTTTTGGAGATTCACTGAGGATTTTCTTTGGTCATTTTTTGTGAATGTCCTGTGGTCTCTTAAAAGGTATTTTTCTGTATTCAGCATGTGGAGATAAATGACTATCTCAATTTTATCTTCTTTATATTTGTTGTGTTATTTAGGCCATTCGTACCTTTGCATATTTTTTTGTTGAGCTGCTCTGCCATGGTGCAAGGAGGTCATTAAAGTTTCCTACTAACATATGTTCTTGGCTGTTTCTCCTGGCTAAGTGTTATGAATTTTATGGTGCATAAATACTCATGACAATTTGACTTTCCCTGTAGAGAAGGCCCTTGGTAACACAAAGTGGTTAACTACCTGCTGTGTTCCAGGCCGTGCTTTAGGCTCTGAAGAGGCAAGAGCAATAGGGACACAGTCAGTCTTCCTCTCGATGAACACCAAGAAGCCCACAGTCTATCCATAATCACTAACTGAATACCTCCTGTTTGCCTAGTGCTTTGGGTGCATTGGGTCATAAATCTTCCAGTGATACTTGCAAAAGGTCATTACAAAATTTTATACCTCTGCACTTCTACATAGATGATCCCCATGTTACAGTTTTAGAAACTGAAATGTAAAATGTGAGTAAGTGACTTGCCCACAGTCACACAGACAACAGGTGGCTAAGCCAAGACTCAGTCTCCACTAGGATGGGGTGTAAAGTCCTTGGCCAGAGCCTGGCATAAAACAAGTAGAGTCGATGGCAGTGGTCCTTACTGCTGCAGCAATAATGTCTAAGAACCTGGCTTTAGGATTTTATAATGAGCAGTCACCTCAGTGGGCCAGGACTTTGCACTCCAGAGTATGTCCCAGCAGGTCATAAGCTCTAGACGCTCAGTCCTCTGCCTTCAGGCAGGTGAATGACTAACCCATATGGGACAAACAGTCACTTATTCTTCCACAAGACTGCAGGACAGGAGTATCTCCAGCTGCCTTGATAGATTTCCCCCTTTCTATCACTGTGACCTGAGGTCAAGGAATGATAGACAGAGAGGCCTTGGGTCAACCAGTTCATTGCCCAAATAGGTCTGTCCTCCAAGTTTCTCTGCCTAGGACCCATTCAATCCTGTTTCAATTATCTCCAGTCACTTGCCTGAGGAACTTACTGCACAAGGTTCTCTTGTTAGGAAACTGTCTTTGATGGTCGGCCTCTATGCTATGGCCCAGAAATCAGAGGAAACTCGCTGGCACTGCACATTGCTGAACAGTCTTCCCTCATCTCCAGTACCGCACAGAGTTGCCAGACAAGGGGCCATTCCTGTCCACCCGCCCTCCCCCCACCCCCACCCCCACCCCATTACTGCTTGGCCAGGTATCTTAGGTAACACACGGCTGCCAGTGCTGAGTATACAGAACTTAATGGCACTTTTATCAGTATTTAAACTTTCCAGGAACTTAATCACAGAATCATAGACGTGAGGAATGTGGCAGCTGGAAAAGGGCCTTGGAAATTAACTAGTATATCCCCCTTAACATTTTATAGGGGAGGAACATGGGACTCAAGGAGGTGAAACCTTCTTGCCCAAGGTCATGCCGCTGGCCAGAGCCAAAACTGGACCCTAACGCCAGTCGGCCCAAACCTGGGTGAGCTCTCCCTCAGTCAGCCCAGATCCCTGTAGTTTGGCTCAAATATACTAGGTCCCAAAGGATAGGTTAGAAAAGGCTTTTCCTGTTAAAAAAAAAAAAAAAGACAAAGGAATACTTAATGCAAGTTCAGTAAATCGGCAGTGCTTAGGGCACAGGCTGGGGACCAGGCTGCCTAGGCTCATGCTCCAGCTTTTCTTGTCTCTGCTGAGTGACCATGGAAGAGCATCTTAGTCCCCATGTGTTTCAGTCTCTCATCTGTATAATAGTGACGATGATAATAGCGCCTATTCCAAATTGGTGTGAATGTTGAATGAGTGAACTCATATAAAGTGATTTTATGACTAGCTGGCACAGAGTAAGAACTTAATGAATTTTAGATATTATTATATTATCATTATTTACATATGTAAGCTTACACAGACCATCAAAATCCTTATGAGGTCAGTCTTGTCTCCAATTTTCACAAAGAAGGCATGTTTCAGCCCACCAGATACCAGAGAAGTTCACTGGCTTGGCCGGACTAAAGCAAGCCATAGGCCTCCCCTCTGGAATACAGGAAGGGGAAAGTAACTAGTGGCATGAGCAATTAATGGGAGTCTAGGGGCTGATGTGGACAGAAGGCCTTCAGAACATGCGGGCAATGAGGGGCTTGCAGGGGGAGCAGAAGCTCTATGTGTATGCCTCTAATCCCCAGAGCCACAGGTGGGTTGTTGGGACATACAGAAGGAGCAGCTGCTCAGTGTGCAATCCGTGTGAGCCACAGGTGACCTCATGCAAGCTATGCTGGGGCTTTGGTTTCCATCTTGAGAAGGCTGCAAAAAAAGATTATCACCAAACCAAGGCTAGAAGGCAGCAGAGAGATCCGGTTCTGAGGCTGATGTCCTCCACTGATGTCCTCACACCCACACCACGGGGCCTATGCTGGAAACTGTGAGAAGCCTCTTCCCCCTGCAATGTCCTCTGGAGCCTGCTACTGAAAAAGCCCACTTTCAAGAAGAAATGCTTACAGAAATTCCATTGTTTGT
Organism: Smutsia gigantea; assembly: GCA_032199065.1. Classification (NCBI taxonomy): domain Eukaryota; kingdom Metazoa; phylum Chordata; class Mammalia; order Pholidota; family Manidae; genus Smutsia; species Smutsia gigantea. The sequence goes on along the minus strand of JAVSCE010005099.1, from coordinate 61,530 downwards.
CATAGAGCATATAGTGAAGGGTCCACTCAGAACTGAGAGCAAGGAATTGATAATTGACAATGCTCATCAAACTGCACACTTGAAGTATATTTAGTTTGGTGTATGTTAGTTATAACTCAATAAACTTTCAAAGTAATACATTCTGACAGCCAAAGGATACCATCTGAGGAGAGGTTCTAGATATAAAAGACAGAAATAAAAGTAAACAAGAAAAAAATAACTTGGAAGGAATAGATTATTTAGGTAGAAGAAAACTTACACATTCTATCATACATTTGGAGAGATAAGTAAAGACACTGATTTTGTGAAATTAGAACAGGATGCAGGGGATGGGAAGGGGAGGAAGATGCAATAAAAACAATAGTTCTGGAAATTAAGATAATTATCATAGCAGAAATGAAAAAAAGGAGTTAGAGAAATGCTTTCAAAATTCTGATGGTAAATTATTTTCTACTTAGGATTCTATACTCAGCTAACTATATTTAGAGTGAGAGAAAAACATCTGCTGATATGCAAGGCCTCAAAACTATCTCCCATTTACCCTGTGTTAATTTTCTGTGGCCTCTGTAAAAAAATTACTACACTTTGCTGTATTCAAGAGACACATATAGTTGAAATATAAAAACACAGGCTGAAAGCAAAAGCATAAAAAAAGATACCTCACAAATGGTAATTATAAGAAAAAATGGTATGGCTTTACTATTATCAGACAAAATAGTCTTTAAAACAAAGAATATTGCTAGAGATAAAGAGGGATATTTCATAATTATAAAAGAATTCCTCAAGAACACATAAAAATCCTAAAGTTTTATGTGTTTATGTATATATGTCCCTAAATGTATATGTTCCTAATTAGAGACCTTAAAAGTATAGGGGAAGCAAATGTTTGTAAAACTTAAAGAAGAATAGAAAATGAACAATCACAGTTGGGAACTTGAATACTTCTTTCTTAGTAATTGGTAGAAAAAGAATATGGATAATCAGTAAGGATATAGAAAATGTGAACACTATCAATGAACTTGATTCAGTGGATGTTTTTAGAATGCTATATACAACAACTGAAGAATACCCATTTTTTTCAAGCACTTACAGAACATTTAGGAAAGACTATTTGGTAAGCAGCAAAGTAAGTCTCGAATTTCAGAAGATTGAAACCATGCAAAGTATATTCTCTGACCACAAATAAATTAGAAATTGAAAATAAAAATATATGTGGACAATCCATAGAAATTTGAGAATTAATCAACATATTTTAATAACCCTGGGATCAAAGAACAATTCACAAGGAAATTTAGAAATGACATTGAACTAAATGATAAGGGAAACACACATATTAAAATTTGGGGGATATAGCTCAGGTGGTATAAAAAGGAAATTTATAATTTTAAATATTTATATTAGAAAACAAGAAAGATCTAAAATCACAATCTAAGCTTTCAACAGGAAGCTAGAAAAGAAAGAGTAAAATAAGCCCAAAGTAAGCAGAAGAAAGTAATAAGGATAAGAATAAAATTTAATATAATGGAAAGCAAATAGTAAAGAAAATCAACAAAGCCAAAGTTAGTTCTTGGAAAATGTTAATACAATTGAAAAACGCATGGTAAGATTGATCAATAAAATTAAGCTGACTCAATTGTATTGATTAATCAATTAAAAACCCCACAAATTATCAACATTAAGAATGAGATGCTATAATCATAGATCTTACAGACATTAGAGTATAATAAGGGGCTATTATAAACCACTACATGCAAACATATAAACATAATAAATGTACAGGAAGTGGACAAATTCCTTGAAAAACACAACTATTGGAAGACTTAAATAACTGTGTTATGAAAGAAAACTGAATTCTTAATTTAAAACCTCTCCACAAAGAAAACTACCAGTTCAAATGACTTCACAGGCTAATTCTATTAAACATTTATGGAAAAAATAATACCAATATTACACAAACTCTTTTATAAGATAGAGGAGGAAAGAACATGAGCAACATTATGTCTACCAGACTCCCCCCATCATCCAGTCCCTACCACATACCCCATTACAGTCACTGTCCGTCAGCATAGTAAGATTCTATAGAATCACTACTTGTCTTCTCTGTGTTGTACAGCCCTCCCCAAGCCCCGCCCCCCACATTATGTCTGCTAATCCTAATGCCCCCTTTTTTCCCCTTATCCCTCCCTTCCCACCCAACTTCCCCAGTCCCTTTCCCTTTGGTAACTGTCTAACTCATTTTATAAGATATTTATGGCTCTAATACCAAAATTTAATGAAAGATATTTCAAGAAAAGAAATATTCAAATATATCTCATGAACTAGATACAAAACTCTTCAATAACACATTAGCAAATTAAATTCAGTAATATAAAAAACAATATATTGTGACCGAGTTGGGTTTATCCTAGTAATGCAAGGTTGCTTTGACATTCTAAAATAACATAATTCACAAATTTAATAAATGGAATTAATAGATTTAAAAATAAAATCATCTAATGAGCTCAATAGTTAAAGAAAAAGCACTTGAAAAACTCCAATACCCATTTATGATTTTAAAAGAAAGATCTCATAAAATTAGAAATAAAACAGAACTTCCTCAATCTAATAAAAGGCATCTAAGAAAAATCTACAGTTAATTTCATGATTAATGGTAAAACATTAAAGATGTTCGCTTTAATATGGGAGATAAGGCAAGATGTACACTCTCATTATTTCTATTCAACAACACATTAAGGTACTTGCCCAGTGTCATAAGGCAAGAGAGAGAAATAAAAGGCATAAATACTGGGATAAAAATAAATGAAATTGTCTTAATTTGGAAGTAACATGATCGACATAGACAACATAAAAGGATTAACAACAATTTAAAAAACTCTACTACTATATTTGATAAGTGACTTTAGCAAGGTCTCAATATACATGACCAATATACAAAAGCCATTGTGTGTGTACACACACACACATATATGTATATATATATATATATACATATATGTACATACAATTATATATAACTATTTTATATATGCAATTATATATATTATATATATTACCAACAAATAGCAAATAAATAAATTCCACTTGTAATAGCATCATATATAAAGAACCTATGAATAGATTTAGTGAAAGAAAGAAAAACACCTCTGCACTAAAAAACTACAAAATATTGAGGGAAATTAAAGAAGATCTAAATAGATGAAGAGCTATATCATGCTCATGGATTGAAAAACTCAATACTGTGATTATGTCATAAAGACAGAAAAATATATCAATGGAACAGAATAGAGAAATGGACTCACATATATTCCAACAATTGATTTTTTTTTCTTTTTATCAAGGCACCTTTGTAATTCAATAAAAAAAAGAAAGTATTACAAAGTTGGTGCTGTACCAACTGAGAAAAAATGAACATTGATTTGTTCCTTATATCATAAAGAAAAATTAATCCGGGATGAACTAAGGCTTAAACGTAAAAGTTAAAACTACAAAGCTCCTAGAATAAAATATACATGAATAGCTTTGTAAATATGGGCTAAGAAAAGATTTTTTAGGATACAGAAAACAGTAATTGTAAAAGAGAAAATTGACAAATTAGGATGCAACAAAATTTAAAGTATCTGTTCATCATGCTCAACATCATTAATCATCAGGGAAATGCAAATTAAAATCAAAATGCGATCCTTATATATCCACTAGAATGGCTAAAATTTAAGAGACTAAAACACTAAATGTTGAGAGAATGGAGAGCCATTGGCTTTCTCACACATTTCTGGTGAGACTGAAAAATGTTACAACCACTGTAGTAAACTTTCTAAGTTTCTTATAAAGTTAACTATACACCTACTTTATGATACAACAATTTCATTCTGATATTTACCCAAAAGAAAATAAAAACATACCTACAAAGATTCGTACACAAATATTCACTGTAGCTTTATTCATAGTGGCAAAACATTGGAAACAACCAAATGTCCAACAATATGAGAATGAATAAATACAAGGTGGCATATTTACCTTATGGAACACTACTCTTTCACAAAGAAGAACAAACTACTGGTGGAAGCAACACATGGATGAATCTCAAAAATATTATGCTCAGAGGAAGAAGCCAGACACAAATGAGTACTTACTCTGTGGCTCAATTTTTATGAATTTCAAGAACAGATAAAATTAAGCTATGGTTCGATATATTAGTGGCTGACTCGAAAGGGGGAGCTAGCATCACCCTCTGTCTCCCCCATAGATAAACTGGAGAGAGATAAGAAAGAAAGTTCTCTGATTATGGGAATGCCACATATCGTAATTGGAGTAGTGGTTACAGTTTTGAAAACTCACACTGTACATGTTAAAATATGTGCATTTTCTGGTATATATTTACAATTCAAAACATTTTTTTTAATTTACAGAAGAAAGCAAATGAGAAAGAATTGGGGAACAGGCAGTTACCCAAAACTAAGTCAAATCATCACTTTCAAATTTAAACTACTTCAAAATTTTTCCCAAGTTAGAACATATTTGTAAAAAACATATCCGACAAGGGGTTAACATCCAACATATATAAAGAACTCACATGCCTCGACACCCAAAAAGCAAATAACCCGATTAAAAAATGGGCAGAGGATATGAACAGACAATTCTCCAAAGAAGAAATTCAGATAGCCAACAGGCACATGAAAAGATGCTCCAGATCACTAATCATCAGGGAAATGCAAATTAAAACCACAATGAGATATCACCCCACGCCAGTTAGGATGGCCGACATCGAAAAGACTAGGAACAACAAATGCTATCAAGGATGCAGAGAAAAGGGAACCCTCCTACACTACTGGTGGGAATGTAAATTAGTTCAACCATTGTGGACAGCAGTATGGAGGCTCCTCAAAAAACTAAAAATAGAAATACCATTTGACTCAGGAATTCCACTCCTTGGAATTTACCCAAAGAAAATAAGTTCTCAGATTCAAAAAGACATATGCACCCCTATGTTTATCGCAGCACTATTTACAATAGCCAAGATATGGTAGCAACCTAAGTGTCCATTAGTAGATGAATGGATAAAGAAGAGGTAGTACATATACACAATGGAATATTACTCAGCCATAAGAAGAAAACAAATCCTACCATTTGCAACAACATGGATGGAGCTAGAGGGTATTATGCTCAGTGAAATAAGCCAGGCAGAGAAAGACAAGTACCAAATGATTTCCCTCATTTGTGTAGTATAATGAGGAAGCAAAACTGAAGGAACAAAACAGCAGCAGACTCACAGACTCCAAGAAGGGACTAGTGGTTACCAAAGGGGAGGGGTGTGGGAGGGCAGGTGGGGACGGAGGGAGAAGGGGATTGAGGGGTATTATGATTAGTACACATGGTGTGGGTGGGTCACAAGGAAGACAGTGTAGCACAGAGAAGACAAGTAGTAACTCTGTGGCATCTAACTACACTGATAGACAGTGACTGCAGTGGAGTTTGGGGGGCACGATAATATGGGTGAATGTAGTAACCACAATGTTTTTCATGTGAAACCTTCATAAGAGTGTGTATCAATAATACCTTAATAAAAATAAAAAAAACTTTTCCCAGGTTGTTAAACCTCCACCCTCGATCAGAAATAAAGATACTAACTACAGTGATCCTTCCAGAATCTCCAAGTTTATTCCAGATCCACCACAGGGTAGCTCACTCTCTTAACCCCTTGAAGGAGGTTCACATGTAATAATAAACGGAATATTTGTAGAAGAGTGAAAGCCAAAAACTTCAAATGGTCATAGAGGCCATCTAGCCATTGGGTGGTAGATCTGTGCACCTACAGTAGCATAGATGTAGTGTAAATGAGTGAGGCCACCACAGTGGGACCTTGGTAGACTGGAGCATCATTTAGGCCCAATGGAGCATGATCCTGTGGAGATGCAGGCCAGTACACCCAGCTCTTCCATTTGTAAGAGAAACTGGAAATTCAAATATCTTATGTAAAATCTCCAACTTTTAAATATTAGAAAATAATTTTTAAGTTATATAGAATTATGTGGAAAAATCACATAAAACAGATGGAAGAAAACCTTTGCGATCCTGGAGTAGGCAAATATTTTTAAATTAGTAACCAAAAGCATAATCCATAAAAGAATAAATTGATAAATGTATTTACATTTAAAATTAAAGTTAAAATTAAAAACTGCTCTTCAAAGGATACTGCTAAGAGAATGAAAAGACAGGCCATAGATTTAGAGAGAGAATATTTGCAAGTCACATATCTGATAAAGGACTTATACCAAATTTACGAAGGACACTCAAAACTGAATAATAAGAAAATAAGTAACAGGATACAAATGAGCACAAACAATTCATACACACCACCAAAGAAGAAAAGCAAATGGAAAATAAGCACATGAAAAGATGCTCGACATCACCAACCATAAGGAACTTCAAATTAAAACCACATTAAGAAGCCACTAACTATATATTAGAATGGAGATTTAAAAGATTGCTCATTCAAGTGTTGACAAGGGTCAGGAGAAGCTAGAACTCTCATACACTGCTTGCAGGAATGTAAAGTGGTACAACTTTGGAAAACAATTTGGTGGTTTCTTAAAAAATTAAATATGCACCTGCATATGAGCCAGCCATACCACTCCTATGCTTTAGTCCAGAAAAATGAAAGCATATGTTCATACAAAGACTTATACATGGATGGTCACAGCAGGTGTGTTAGTCAATAGGCCTCGATCTGGAAGAGCCCAAATGTCTGTCAACAGGTGAGTGAATAAACAAACTATGGTATATCCATATAATGGAACACTGCTCAGCTCTCAAAACAAATGAATAAATAATACACAGTAACCACACAGATAGATATCAAAAGAGTTAAGCTGAGTGAGAGAAGCCTGACAGAAAGTACAACCTGTATAATTCACTTTATATAAAATTCTAAGGAATGCAAACAAATGTATAGTAAAAGAAGGCAGAGCAATTATGTTGGATGAGGAGTTGAAAGACAGGGGTGGATTGTAAAGAGGCATGAGGAAACTTTTGGGGGTGATGGATATGATCAATTATCTTGATTGTGGTAATGGTTTTCATGGGTGTGTTCATATGTCAAAATTTATCAAATTTATACATCTAAAATATGTGCCCTTTGTGTCAGCTCTATTAGCTCAATAAATTCGCTTTTTTAAAAAAATAGAAAAAAATTATTTAGGCCCAGCCAAAAACATCTGTGAGCTGAAAAGAGCCCATGAAACACCAGTTTGCACCTCTGCTCAAATCTTACTTCTCCCACTTAAGAGTTAAGAAAACTAAGAACTAGAGAGATACAGTAACTGGCCCAGGTAAGATTCTATTTGTAAACTCTATAACTAGGGGCTAGATAAGAAAAGGCCAGATTGATGTTGATGAGGATGATTTAAATGGATTATAGCTCCTTATCTATTTTAAGAATTGCTTTTGCAGTAGAAAACAGAGCTTGAAAGCAGCAGACACAGTCTGAATCTCCACTCCATCACTAATTAGCTCTGTGACCTTGGGCAGTTTCCTTACAACTTGCACAATCTGTTTCTTCATCTCCACATCCATGTTAAGAATATCTACCTCATAAGACCTTCCTGAGGATTAAATAAAATAGGATATGTTCAAGTAAACGTTCAAAATCTTAGTTGGGTTCATTTAATCTGTGAAATAGATGGGTTGCGTATGTATTATAGATTGATTTATTATGAAGCTGAGGATGAATGAAGTTAAGGGTTTGCCCTTGATAATGCAGTTAGGACAGGCAGAGTTGGCTTACCCAGTCTCCCAAATCTCAGTCCAGTTTCTTTTTTAAAAAAGGACATCCACTGTGGTTACAGGAAAAACAGTCTCTAAATGGAGAGTAAGGAAATTCCTTTCTTCTGAGAGTCACTTATGGCAGCCTACAGGCCATTTTGGCCTTCTGAAGTATTGCAGCTCGGAGAGCACAGTGTTTTAAGAAATTTAAGCCAACATTTAAAATTTGACAGATTCACATGAATCTGAATTTCCTGTTTTGAAAAAAAAAAAACTAGCAGATGTAGCAATACTGAGCCTCTACTGAGAAAAGGCAGTGGTGAGCTGGAGATGAGGAGCAAGTGTCCCTTCAGATGGGTGGGTCCCCTCAGGTCGTCACAGTCCCCACCACCCCTCATACCCTGATATCAGGCCCGCCTCACTTAATGCATTATAAACCTGGCCCCTACAGTCATTCATATGTGCAACCCATGTTTTCTACCATTCTGCCTCACATAGTTAATTAACCATCATTTCCAGAGTGCCAACCATGTTTATGATCTGTCATCTAGAAATAATGATGAGCCGGGTTGACATTCGGACAACAGAATTAACTCCCTCTAGGCTGCATGTGTAAGCAGTTTACACACACACAACTTGAAGCAGTGCTCTGGCGACCTTCCCGCATATTTGAGCAATGTAGATATGCAATCTGGATTTTTTTGGACACCAAAGTGGGTATATTTTGGGGGTCCTGACTGTCAAATGATCCAATTTGACATTCTACCTTGATCAAGTTTACCAGGCACCTGCCTTTTCCAGGGACCTGTGCTCCAATAGCCACAACTTTAAGCGATTTCATAGCCACAATAAATTTCCTAAGGAAAAGCCAGTGCTGCCCAGGACATGCAGAGAGCTCTAGTTTAAACCTTGAATGAGCCAATGAAGTAAACTTTACATAACATATTCAGGGTGAGAGACAGGAAAACCAATAGATAACATATAAAAACGTTATTTTTGTATGCAAAACTGCCTACCATTAGCGAACACGGATCAGCCTTTGGCTCTGCGATAGTTCCTCACAGCACACACAGATGCAAGTCAAAACGTATGCTTGGACCTTGGAGTACATCTGCTCTTGATCTTCTGTCACAATACAAAATATTTTTTCTCTTTCAACCTAAACACTCAATCAGGAAGCCTGTAACAAAGTATCTCGTACTCACCAGTCTAAAAACATTTTTGAAAACTAGAAAAAGATTCATCTTCTCATTTGCCACTCTTCATAAATACAAATACGGAGAATAACTTGCAGTGTTCAGTATTCTACTATACTTGATTTTGTCTGTAGGAAACACAGGCCGCTATGAGGATAATTGCCCTGGGCAGCATCTCCAGCTCTAGACCAGCCACCATGGGAGGAGAATCGGCTGACTATGTCTATGATTTGCTTTGCTTTTTCAAACAGCAAAATACTTGCAGTTAATATTTTTGTGATTTCATTCCTCTAGAGAAAATGCACTGCACACAACACACTTTTTAGTATTATTTTTTAATCATAAAGATCCATTGTCTGGTATGATTTGTAAACACCTTCAAGCCAAAAAAGAGAGCACTCCAAACACTAATAATCATTTTAAGGAAATTTGTTAAAAATCCTAAATAATAAGCCCAGGTACCACCAGACCAGACCCAAGACAAAAGTTGATATTACTGTACAGAAATGTTCCTATTTTCCTGACTTACTCAGAGCATACCATTGACTCCAGACTTCCTTATCTCTCTAATAAATGCCAGATTTTATTGACACATTTCATCTGCTTCTTGCCATAAACACCAAAAGCTCTGGAATGTGAGGTCTCTTCAAGCCAACATTATCTCCATGCGTTTGCAGGGAGAGCACCATTATAATTCTCCTGGGCTCTTGACTTTGTCTTTTAAAGTCCCATTACACACACAGTGCATCTGTTTTCCCCTCAGAAGACAAGCATTGTTGATGACTCTTTTTTTTCCCCTCAGAGAAATGTACTACCCACACATGACAGGAATCTTTTGATCAACCAACTTCCAAAGAGATGCAGATACGTTCTCCAAAATCAGCAAGGAAGCTGCCCCCAATATTTTTTTACTACAGTTAAGAAAAAAAAAAGAGGTTGGTGGGAGTCCTACAAAACTATGATGGAGAGGGCTTCCTTGAAGGAAAAGAGTAGAAACACATTTGGAAGGTCATTGGGTGAGAGCTGCTGAATGGAGTGTCAATTCCCCCATCACTTCCAGCATGCAGGTAGAATGGTGTCCAGGGACTGGAGAATTGGCCCTTAGGCAAAGATTTACAGGATTTGGTAACTGGAGGTTGAGCCAGCATGCCCAGCAGTGGTACAAGCTGAGGGGACACTGGCAGGCAGAGACAGCATCTATGACTGGTATCTTAGGGGGTCCACTACCCTAATGTGTCAGAATCCTGCAACTCCCTCCACCACTATATTTCATTGCAATATAAACTCCATCAAGGCAAGAATATTTTATTTTGGAGTCTGTTTTGTTCATTGCTGAATCTTCAAAGTCCAACAGTGATAACACATTATAGCTACTTATTAAATATTGGTTGAAATGAATGAATAACATTCTTGGTCATTAGCCAATCTGCTTTTCCTTGACTATCCCTCCAATGAGAAGACACTCAGAGTGAGTTAAGGAATCTGATTATTTTTTTCACTATCCTGTAATGGACAGTTTTTCCTGACATTAACTTCCTATGTGCTTCCCTGGAACACACTTATCCTCTGGCTCTAGTTTTCTCCACAGTCAAAGAGGAATAAATCTAATTCCCTGTTCCATTTGACAGCACTTCAAATATTTTTGGATAGCTGTGTGTGCCTGGTTTCTATAGCTGTCCTCTTATGTCTTGGTTTTGAGGATCTTTCACTATCTTGGTAGTGGGAAGAACATGGAATTAGGAGCCAGCCCTGCCACTTTCAAGAGGAGTCACCTTGGGCAAGCTTCTTTCCTGAAAAAATGTATATGAGATGAATAAAAATTAAATTTCAGGGGTGGTGTGACAATTAACTGAGACTAAGCAGGTAAAGTCCTAGCCCCGTGTCTGGTATATAAAAGGCCCCAAAAGGTGAGTTCCTTTCCAGTGCCCAGTCGGCGGCCTCTGGTTATGCTCCACCTGGTCAGTACAAGGTTTATCTATGACCCCCACAAGTGGGCCTTCTTATGCGTCTCTACTTAAATATAAAGTTCAGAGGGACTATACCATTCCTTACTCTGAGACATTGAAAAAAAACTCAAGCCTCAGTCAGTCCATGACAAGGTCAGAACTAGAAAGCAACTCTATTAATGCACTCTAAGAGTGCAATCACTTTTTAGGCAACCCCAAGTGCCTAAAATTGTTTCTCACTGACTTATGCAATTAAAACCCCAAGGCCTTTTCTGTGTGGAATATTCTAACCATACCCAGCATCAGGTACAGTTGACTTTTAAATCTAACTGCGGGACTTCCCATTGATCCTATTGGATTTCTTCTTTAGTTATTCCCTCTTCTCACTACACCACACCTGCCCATAGAACAGACAAGACCACGCTAAAGATCTCACCTGTGCCTTCCTTGTCTCCCAGTACACCTCATCCATCAGAGGTGCGTCCTCCAAAAATGAGCAGAAGACAGGAGATGGAAATCCTTCTGCCCGGTTTGCTCCTTTCCAGCTGCTCTTTTAAAGCTTTCACATGGGGAAGAAAGTGGAAGCTGTGAACCCACTACATGGTTATAGTGAATGTGCATTTGCCTTAACCAAACTCTTTTTCACCTCCAATTCCACAAATACATGAGTAGTAGTTTAGCAAGTGGACACAAGTAATAAGAGGAAAATCCTAAAAATGCAAGCTCTAGAATACGTCAGAAAATCAGCCCAGCCAAGTAGCAAAAGTGTTGGACTGCAGGTTGAGGAGTGGCTTTCAAGTCCTAACTCTGTCACCAACCAGCTCTAGGACTTGAGCAGGCTTTTTTAACCTCTCTAGGATTCAGTTTTCTCATCTATAAAATAAAGAGAATTGGGCTAAAAAAAAATAACCCCTTAATAAATAAACTGTGGTAATTCAGACAATGGAATGTTATTTAGCTCTGAAAAGAAATGAGCTATCAAGGCATGAAAAGACATGGAGGAATCTTAAATGCATATTACTAAGTAGAAGAAACCAGTCTAAAAAGGCCACATACTGTATGATTGCAACTATGTGACATTTTGGAAAAGGCAAAACTATGGAGGCAATAAAAAGTACAGTGGTTGCCAGGGGTTGGGGAGAGTACGAATAGGTAGAACACAGAGAATTTTTAGGGCAGTGAAACTATTCTTTATGATGCTATAATAGTAGATACATGTCATGATATATTTGTGAGAATCCTTAGAATCTACAGAACCAAGAGTGAGCTCTAATGTAAAACAAACAAAAAAGCATACCTTATATATGTTAAATAATAACAGCACCACATATGTCTTCTTTGATCCCCATAGGTAAGTTTTGCTATTCTCTCCCTTTTACAAATGATGAAACCAAGGCTAGGACATGAGCACCAAAGGTAGGACTTGAACCTAGATCTGCTGACCACAACCTCAGGGGAAATCAAAGGCTTTTCACCATATTACCTGTGTCCCAGATATCAAATCCTATCAAACTTTCTTGGAAATAAATTTGTACCTATTTAGTGTCCAGAATACAAAGGAGATGCTCTACAAAATGGTTTCATTTGTTCTGTTTTTTTTACAGTTTATGCAATTTTTACAGAAGGCAGCAAAACAGAATGACTAAGAGCCTGGGCTTGAGTCATTTACTAGCTCTGTAACCTCCAGCAAGCTAACATCTCTGGGCCTCAGCTTCCTAGGGTAGAAAACAGATGTAATGGCAGTGCTTTCTCTCCAGGAATGATCGTGGGAGAAGTAAGGACTGTGGGAGATAGTGTATGTCAAGCATTTGGAACAGTTCCTGGCACAACTAGGACTGAAAAACATTCTGTAATTGTTACTCTTGGGCACATTGTACAGGCAGTGAGAGGCAGTACAGCTTGGTGGTTAAACTTGTGGAATCCTTGGGTTCAAACCTCAGCTCTGCCGCATACTAGCTGTTTACCTTGGGCAAGTTGCTTACCCTCTCTGTGCTTTAGTGTCCTTATCTATGACCACAATAACACTTACCTTGTAGGGCTATGGTGAGAAGACGACAAGCTATGCATTTAATATGCTTAGATCAGTACTTGGCACATAAGAAACCCTCATACTTGCTAGCTATCAAGACCATCTCCCACACTTTCCTTCAGTAAATCTCAAGTCCGTGGTTGCAACCAATTGTGAGACCATTTAGGAATATATTCCCATTTGTTTGAAACCCATATGAAAGAAGCCCGCTTTCACGAAGGTGACTCCACCTCTAACTCAGTTATATCTCATGTGTTCTGATGAGCTGTTCCAATTGTCCCCTGCCACCTGTGCACGTTGCTGGCAGCAGGAGGCCTCTCTGGAGCAAACAGCATACTAGCAAGGACTCTGGGCTGCACAGCAAGGATTGGCAAAGCTAGCCAGAACCAGCAGGGCCCTTTGGAGTCAGAGTTACGATTTAGAGATCCTTGGCCTCCCGCAGGGAGTGGAGAGGAGACTGCTCCCCGGGCGACTGTGGAACTCCCCTTCAAGGCTTTGCCAAGAGACAGCTGCCTGGAGGGTGAGGTGAGGTACTGCAAAGAGCTACAAGAATTCCAAGGCCCTAAATCTTGTGTTCAGCCCCTTCAACTGAGCACCCCACAGTTAGTTCTTTGGCTCACCTTGCTCCCCATTTTTGGTTCCCGCCTAGAACACATGTTCCCTGCTCTGCACATGCACTCAGTCCCTCTGGGAATGCCTGAAGCTCATTCCTTCAGCCTCTCAGATGCTAAACATACCTTGCAAACATGTGTCTTTCCATTGTCAGAGAACACAGGATGGAATGCTTGGGGCAGATGGTTTACAGGAAGCCTCAGTCAACAATGCCAATTAAAAAATAACACCTTCACAGAGATAGGGGCTAACATGAAGCCTTTCTTCAGGTGGCTGCTGTGGTTATATGCATGTTTGTTGCACACTCACCTTGCACACTGGTTGGAAGCATCTAGAACCTGGTGTCTTAAACCCTGAAGTTACCAGGGGTTAAGCAAAGCCGTCTTCCAGAAACACCTATTTTATCTGAAGGAAACTAAAATAAATCCTTTTATGTTAAGACCATAAACTATACTTAATGTAAATATGACATAATTACTGAAGCAGAATTCAGAGTTTGTATGAACTTTTCTTAGATAAAACACGGGATCTGGTAGTAATCTTGCATTTTCAGGGTGTTCATTTGCCTCTGCCGTACGGATGTTTCTGTAGGAAAGTTTTACAAATGTTGGGCCTCGGTCATGGTGTGAAATGTAAGAGAGAAGACAGCTTCATATGGAGGATGGAGCTCTGGGTGTGGGGTCCAGAGACCTGCGTGTGGGCCAGAACTCTGTCACCTACTTGCTGTGTGACCTCATGGCCAAACAGGGATGTTAATCCTTGTCCCGTCTGCCTCCCAGGACTGCTGTGAGAATCAAATGAGACAATGCGTATAAAAAGGGCTTTCAAAACTGCAATGTCCCACAAATGTAAGTTATTATGGTTCAGCCTTGTTGTTTTTGGAAAGCTTGTTTCATTTTATATATCACATGTATTCTCCATCCTGCCCCCTTCGCCCCTCCCCCCCAGTCAGATCAAAAGTGTTTGCCTTTCTCTTCAGAGAGAGGAACCTCTGATCTGACAAAAAGAAATGAAGTCACCAGGCTTGTTCTGCGCAGTGTTACATCTAGGCCATGGTAGAAGCACGCTCCCTGCAAGGCTGAGCAGCCCAACCCTCGTCACCCATATCAAGGGGAAGTTAGAGCAGAGCAGTCACCGCTGCCTGAATTTCATTATGCAGCTCTACCCACAAGAAGAGGGGAAAAGTGCAAAGGAGCAGGTCAGCGTCTGAAATGTGAGAGGGGCAGCCGTCTCTGAAGTGAACGGGAATGAGAGGAAACTTAATACTGCTCCAAAGGGAAGGGAGCATTGCATCATGTGAAAATAATTGCCAGCGGTCAGTAGAATCTGGGGACTTGGGGAGGCAGGCTTGCCCACTGACCCACTTGCCAAAGGGCTTTGACTCTGCTCTGCCCCATTCCAAAGTGAATCTTGGAGCACACTAGCCCATCAGTCTGCATGCTCACAGAGACTAGAGATTGCACTCAGGTCCTAAAAGCCCCGGTTCATGGGAGTATGGCTGGGGGCGGAGCAGGTGGCATGAATGCAAACCATAGTTCTAAAAGGGATCCCCAGAGTTTGGAACTGGAGAGAATGGGGTCAGATCATCAACCAGTTAGTCAAAACTACTCTTTATTGATCCTTTAATATGTCCCAAATACACACTTCCCTTAATCCTCATAATAACCTATAGATAGAGATTATCACCCTCATTTTATGTATGAAGAAACAGATTCAATGACTTGAGGGGTTTTTCCCAGGGTACACAGTAAGAAAGTGGCACTGCCAGAGTTGGAATCCAGCTGACATCATTTGTCAACAGCAGGTTTCTTGATTCTAAATCCACACTATCCTGCTGTCTAATGGGAAGTGGAGCCATACTTGGGAATTGAGTGGAAATGGATTAGAACACAAGCGTGATGAGGAGAAGGGAGAAAGGTCTGGATTTCTTCCATGTTGGTGACTTGTTTTTCTGGGCTAGGGGAAAATGAGTGTGTTTTCCTCTGTACACTTGCAGTGTAGGAACTGGCTGTCTTTCCCAAGCAGATAAGGCAGAGCCTGACTTCAGATTTTCTGTGGGGCTGCAGCCACTATTGGAAGCAAACACAAAAGATGCAAGTAGGGACAGGGAAAAGAAGGCATAATGGAGAGGACACAATTCCTGTCACTGATGAGTCTTACCTTTGCACATCTGTCAGTTACCTATTGCCATAATAATGCTGCATAACAAGCCATCCCTACATTTAGTGGCTTAAAACCACAGCTGTTTATTACTTCTCATGCATTTAGGGCCCAGCTGAGAAACTATGTTGATCTGAAATGGGCTTAAATGATGTCAGCCAGGCTTGTTCATGATTTTGCCACCAGCTGGTAGGGCTGCTGGGGATGGCTGATTGAGGATGGCCTCAGCAGGGAGGATTCTGCTTTGCTCCACATGGTGTTTCATCTCCCAGCTAGCTGGTGCAGGATTGCTCTTGGGAAGGCAGAGGAGCAAGAGTGGGAACAGAAGTGTGAAGGCGGGAATAGGCTTGGAATTGACATACCAACTCTTTGTCATATTCTACAGGCCAAAGTAAGTCACAAGATGGCCCAGATTCAAAGGGTGGGGAAAAACTCCATCTCTTGATGGCCGGTAAACTCACACTGCAAAGTACCTGAAGAACTGCAGACCTTTTCTGCAGTCTACCAGAGGACTCATTCCCAATCCCAAGAGTAGATGAAAGTCAGTGGCATTTTCCAATATTTTAGACCATGCCCACTTCCCTGCCAAAAGCCCTTCACACACTAAAAGTCATTACTTTGTCCAATCTTTCTGTAGTTTCTTGACACGAGACTGGAGAGAGGATATAACAACTCTATAATTAGGCAGATAAAAGAATGCCTTTTTTGGCGGGGGGGTACTAAAATTCAGACTGCTTACTCCCAAATTCATCTCTATAGGTTTTATAACTAAGAAAGTTGCATTGGAAAGTATATTTAAACTTTCTCAGTGAACCATCCCAGCCTAGCCATACGTGTATGGGAATGCTGTCAAATTCCAGGAAACAGATGTTCATTTATTTTGATGAATTTTTACTAATACCTCCACTCTACTGCTAATATTGTGCTTGTGATCTGAATTTAAGACACTAAACTCCAGCAATTTATTTCCTGCAATATGGCAGAGATCACAGGCTCCCCAGAGGCATACCTTTGAAATCCCTTGAAATTATTGGCATGATATTGGACATTTGTATGCCAAGAACGGACTGCCACAATGTATTGGAAAGAACTGTGGGCTTGGAATCAGACGGCTTGGCTGGTGCTCAAATGAAAGAAGCATGGTGGTCACCCACTCTGATGTCAGACTGCCTGGATTTGAATTCCAGCTCCACCACAAAAAATTAGGCAGATAATGAAGCTTGGGCAGGTTACTTAAGCTCTTTGTATTCTCTGTTTCTCCATCTATAAAATAGGGATACTGTAAGTGTCAATGTCATAGGATGACATAATTCAAAGAAGATGCTGAGAACAAGGGAACAAATTCACTGTCTCAAAAAGATATGTTTATGTTCATGGTAGCATTATTTATAATAGCCAAGATATAGAAACAACCTAAATCCACTGGATGAACGGATAAAGAAATATGGCATGTACACAATGGAATATTATTCAGCCATAAAAAGAAAGAAACCCTGCCATTTGCAATAATGTGGATGAACCTTGAGGGCATTGTGCTAAATGAAGTCAGGCAGAGAAAGACAAATACCGAATGATCTCACTTACATGCGGAATCTAAAAAAACTGAACTCACAGATACAGACTGGTGGTTGCCAGAGGCGATGGGTGGGGGGTGGGTGAAATGGATGAAGGTGGTCAAAAGGTACAAACTTCCAGTTATAAGATACTTAAGTCCTGGGGATGTAATGTATAGCATGGAGACTACAGTTAATGATACTGAATTTTATACTTGAAAGTTGCTAAAAGAATAAACCTTTAAAGTTCTCATCACAAGAAAAAAGATTTATAATTCTGTGACGTGATTGATGTGAACTAAGCTTATTATGGTGATCATTTCTCAGTATATACAGATATTAAATCATTATGTTGTACACCTTGGATTAAAACAATGTTATATGCCAATTAATTCTCTCTCAGTAAAACTGCAAAGAAGAAAAAAGATGCTAAGAACAATGCCTGCATAGAGTACCCACCACAAGAGATTTACCTATCATTGGCTCTAACGCTTTCTGGCTGGAGAACATGGGACAAGTTACTTAACCTCCCTGGGGCTCAATATCATCATCTGTAAAATGAGATCAATATTACCTGTCAAACCTACAGCACTGACCTTACCATATCCTTCAAATTCAGGCCTCAGACAGGCTTTCCTGCCCCTTGCCCCTGAGAGCCCCTTGAAACCAAGATTTGGCTGAGGCTGACCTACGAAATAGGGTACTTGGAAGAGGAGAGATTCAGTCACCTACTAGGATTGTTTCACTGCCTGATTTATCGAGCAGTACTCTTCCATGTTTGTGCCAGGTGCTAGCTCAGCTCATTTGTTCTGCTCTAGGGAAACTGGTACAGGGGCATGGAGGGACTCTGTCTCCCTCCTTGCTCACTCCCTATTCCATCAGCCACCATCTGAAAAGACCTTTCCTGCTGCCATTCTGCCCATGAACATGTAAGAAAAAGCCAAGTTGTGCATGGTTTCCCTGCTGCTAGAGTCTCTTCCTCCTTGAGGTCCCCTTTCTTTGACACTGGACATTGAAAAACAACTCTGCTGTCCTCAGGGCAAGCCATGGAAGGCTTGAAGTCCTCAACCTAACAATGTGCACTCCAGTTTGGGGACTGAAAAGCAATAATGTGCCCAATTGGCCAAACTAGAAAGTTCAATTCAGCTGCAACTTACAGGTCTCCCTATCAAGGCCTGGCAATGCTGATTAATATTTGCTCAAAGAAGAGCATTCTCCTTCATCCCCACTGCTGTTACCTTTCATCCTGAGCTGTCTGGAACACAGCAAACATTCCCTTCCTGCTCAATCCTCTTCCTTGATGCCAGAGAAAGTTTGCTAATCATTTAGCTATTTTCCAGTGGTCCCCCATGGTTTCCAGTGGTTTCAGCCACTGGAAACTTGCACTTATGATGCTTAAAAGTTTAGATGTAGCTTTCTTTCATCTGCATGCCCCTGCTCCATATACAAACCTTGCTCAACTAAATTGAATCCCTCCCCATACCCCTAACACACCATGCCCTTTCCCATGAAAATGTCTCTTCCCTCTCTTCTCAGTAAGCTCAGTGTTTGAATAGCATCTTAAATGTCACCTCCTCCAGAAAGCCTCCCCAGCTCACTCAAGTAGGGTTAGTGACTGGTCTCATAGCACTTTGTACCTACTGCCATCAGCACACTCATCATATCACAGTGTAGTTGTGGGCCTTTATAGGCAATGAAGATTTGAGTCCCATAGGGCTGGATAAGATCCACTGAATTCAAATTCTATGCCCTTTGGAAATCCAAAGCCTTTCCTATGACTTCTATGAATTTCCAGGAGTCTGTAGTTTCTTTGTACCCCATCTGCAGCTTCTGCTTCTATGCCTGCTGCATGTAGTCTGCACAATGTGCACCCAGGTGTGACCAGGAGCGTCATGTAGGGCTATACAGATTGTGCCCTGCTCAAGGACACCAAGCTAAGGGAACAAGGAAATCTGAAAAAGCAGTCTGTGCCCTACCCGCCTTCTGCATCCACCCAGGGCTCATTTTAATAATTTGCACAAATACATAATATGTGCTGGCAGTGGTCCTGTGCCTTTCCTAAATTTTCAAAACAAATCCCGTCTCATAGAGATCCTTTATGATATACAGAAGACTACTTGAATCCTAGGGGGCCGACAATAGGGAGAGATGGAGGTAGTAGCATTTCTATTCTTAAAATATCATTTCGTTTCTCCTGCACTGGGGAAATTTTAGGGCCATTTCTTCCTAAAGAATCCCCAACCTCACACTAGCTCCTTGGATCCTCCCATCCCTCTCACCTCTGCCCTACTCCCCTTCCTTTCCCTTCCTCTCCCCTGCCTCCCCCTCTGCCTCTCCTTCCTCTAGCTCCCATTTCCCTACAGATTAACTGCTTAATTTGTTCTTTATTTTTCTGCCAACTGAGAAGGGTTTACCTTCTCAGTCATTTATCAGGACATTTTTGCAAAAAATGTTCATTCCCTAAGAGGATGCCAATTGATATCTACTGTAAAGATAATACACATTTCATCTTCGCGTACACATGTCTGTTTCTGTTCCCCTCCACGCCTGACAATTCCTTAAGGGTAGAGGTTGTGTTTCCACAGTGCCCATCCTAGAAGAGTTTCAGTCAATAGTTAGTAAATGAAGAACTGAAATCACTTGGGGCGGATCAAGCCTGGGTTCAAGTTCTCCCTCTGCCACTAACTAGCTGGGGACCTCATACAATTAGCTCCTTAGAGCCCCAGTTCCTTCATCAGAGACCAGGGGAGCTAAGTGAGGCACTCATCTGTAGGCTGGGCAAAATTTAAGGAGACATGTGATTGCCCTCTTCAATTTTGTACCCTGGGAAACTTACTTGCCCTGCCCTTGGTCCCAACCCAGATCTACAAATTAGGGAGAATAATATTATCTAGCTCATGAACCACCTAACATATTTCTTATTAAATTTTAGTGAATGCTTTAAGTGTAGTCCTTTTTATCATTTCAAGCTATGTTTTATGAAATTGCTCATGAGACTCATTAAGTTTATCGAAGCTGTCTGAAAATTAATGTTTAGAGTTGTAGTAATTCAAACAGACTTAGTTTTCAACTTAGTAAAAAAAAAATCATACCTACATTTGTTGTCCTATGGGCTGGGATATAGATAAACAGATCTTCGTATCTCACCCCCAATCATCATATTACATAGAGTTGTCATGTGTAGAGCAGTTTCATTGTTATATCTTAGAGTATCTGGCCACAGGAATTTTGGGTTAAGCATCATATTTGACATTTGTTGCCTTTATGTGTTTATGGCAGCTTCATCCAATGGCCTGTCGCTCCCAGGTGGCACCGCCAAAGCCTCTCTCTGCATCTCAGTTCCATTGCCCTGAGGATGAACCCCTCTCCACTTGGGTGTTTTGACATTCCCAGGTTGGGGACCTGCCCGCAGTGCCCCATGGAAAAGTATGCCTCCCTTGGTCAATGGCCATGAGAAGGCTCATTTCATATCTTCTTTGGATTTCAAGTAGTGATCTCAACTAACATTTAGACAATTTTTTTTAATATAATTTATTTTATTATCATTAATCTACAATTACATGTGCAAGATTACGGTTATTAAACTACCCCTTCATCAGGTCCCCCCCACCAACCCCATTACAGTCACTGTCCATCAGCGTAATGAGATGCTATAGAATCACTACTTGTCTTCTCTGAGTTGTACTGCCCTCCCCGTGCCCCCCCAACATTATATCTGCTAATCGTAATGCCCCTTTTTCCCTCTTATCCCTCCCTTCCCGCTGATTTTCCCCAGTCCCTTTCCATTTGGTAACTATTAGTCCGTTCTTGGGTTCTGTGAGTCTGCTGCTGTTTTGTTCCTTCAGTATTTTTTTTTTGTTCTTATACTCCACATATGAGTGAAATCATTTGATACTTGTCTTTTTCGGCTTAGCTTATTTCACTGAGCATAATACCCTCTAGCTCCATCCATGTTGTTGCAAATGGTAGGATTTGTTTTCTTCTTATGGCTGAATAATATTCCATTGTGTATATGTACCACTCTTCTTTATCCATTCATCTACTGATGGACACTTAGGTTGCTTCCATTTCTTGGCTATTGTAAATAGTGCTGCAATAAACATAGGGGTGCATCTGTCCTTTTCAAATTGGGCTGCTGCATTCTTAGGGTAAATTCCTAGGAGTGGAATTCCTGGGTTAAGTGGTATTTCTATTTTGAGTTTTTTGAGGAACCTCCATACTGCTTTCCACAATGGTTGAACTAATTTGCAGTCCCACCAGCAGTGTAGGAGGGTTCCCTTTTCTCCACATTCTCGCCAACATTTGTTGTTGTTTGTGTTTTGGATGTTGGCCATCCTCACTGGTGTGAGGTGATAGCTCATTGTGGTTTTAATCTGCATTTCTCTGATGATTAGCGATGTGGAGCATTAGACAATTTTTTTTTAGAAATTCTTCCTGACATTGAATTTATGCCTTTAGAGGACATTGGATCAGGTATAACTTCTTATTTGTACCCATTGAGAAAAATTATGATAATTTTGAAATATATTGAACACATCCATAAATCATAGCACACTTTTAAAAATGTAAATGTCTGAACTCAACTCAGTGAAATCTTCAGAATCAGTGTCACAGTACACCCTCTGAGTGGAAATAAAAAAGCTGAAGACCACTTCCACCCGAGGCTTCCCATGGTGAAAATTTCATGTTATATAGCTCATATTTGAAGACCATCCTCAAATACCCTTCAAACTGGGTGAAACACCATCCAGCTGTTTTTACACGACATAATGCCAAACGAACAGGAGCTTATTCACGTTTATGTTGTAGATGATAATGGATGTGTGAGAATGTCAAGATGGCTTAGAGAGACTGAGCAGCAGCAGACAGTACCTGGCACATAACAAGGCTTCCATAAATGTCACTATCTGTTATGTGAGAGACACAGAGCGCAAAAGCATACACGCCCCATCATTACATCTAGGAGAAACAAATGAGGCAACATATGTAAAATAAAAAGACTGCTGGAAAGTACACGAAAATGTCAATAATAGTTGTGTTTGGACAGCCAGGAATTCTTCCCCTTTCTTCTTTTTAATATTTTCTTATTTTTCTTTAATGAACATGAATTTTGTTTATCATGGAAGCAGCATACAACGTTATTAAATTTTGAAAGAGTTGTGAGAAGCTCTATTTTGTATACTCCCAGGCTTTACAAATCAAATGCTTTCCAGACGGCTGGAATGTTCTGAGAGGAAGGACATGAGAAAGACTTTATGGGAACTGACAGGGAGCCATCCTCTACAAATGTGGCTAATTGCTTTTATTTTCTTTTTCTCTTTCCTTTTCTTTTTCTTCCCTTCTCTCTCCCTCTCTCTCTGTAAGTGCAGCTGAATCAATGCTTTACAGCTGTAAGAGCTGCCACATTTCCTTTTTTTTTTTCTACCAAAAATTCCCATTGCCAAAGCTGCTTGTACAAAAGGCAAACATACATTTAGAAGTTTGTTGGTACTATTTTTTAAGCAAAACTAAAATGAATTTATCCTACAAGCAACCGAACTGTGTAGGTCAACTTTTTTTTTTTAAGTTCCTTTTTTTACACCAACGAGATTTAGTAGCCAGCAACTGTTGGAGTCTCTTTGCAGAATCCAAGCCACGTAAAGGCACTGACCTCAGTTAAACTCCTGAGCAGCCCAGCTAGTGAATAAAGTAAACAAAAATCCCACAACTAAAGCTGGATTTTATGCCCCAGCTGTGGGACAGGATGTGGCTATTTTAAAACAAACAAACCAACAAAATGCAACCACTGCCACCAACTACCCAGCCCCAGGGTGTGGCGTTCACCAGTCACCAGTCGCCGCACAAGTCCAAGTGCCCCTGCCGTAAAGCCTTGATGGAACAGGACTCAAAGCTACTCGACTGTCAGAGCGGAGGTGGGGTTCACCTGGCATTAATTAAAAGCTCTGACTCAGGTGGTGTTTGTGGAGGGGCTCAGCGTAAATCAGTACAGCAGCTGACAACCTCACCAGGCATAGTCCTGATTCTGGGCAGTGGAAGGCGGAAGGCAGTTAAAATGATTGAGCACCCCCACGGTGTAGGCCCTCTCACCTACCATATTTCATTTCATGGGTACAACCACCCTATGGCGTGAGGATTGTTCCCATTTTACAGGTGAGGAAACTGAGGCTCAAAGAAGCAAAGTGATGTGAGGTGAGTCACCCCGTAAGATCTTGGCAGAGCCAAGCATAAAACCCAGATCCCCATGGCAACCACCCAAGAAGGTTGCAGTGGGAATGCCCGGGTATGGAAGATGCATTCCAGGAATCTCCTATATTGGGAATCATATTCTTTATCCAAAAGCTCAGGTACCTCACCCTGACCCTGGGACTTAAGGAGGTCTAGGAAAGGTCAGGTTCTTTTTTAAATGACATTTTTGCTCATGGTGTGCCTATGTAGGTTTATCACCTTAGCAACCATAACTTTCCAAGGAGTCTGTGACCAGGTTTCTGGAGATGGGGACAATCCCATCTTGTTTCTGAATCTCATCACCAGATAGCACAGGAGCAGAGCTCTTAAGGCCTGATCCTAAAATGGCCACAGCATCCTTTGCAGGTTTTATTTTAGCCTAGAAGGTTATGGGGTTAGAAGATAATGGGTAAATATTTTAGGACCAACTCCTCATAAACGAACAGGGAAGCCTAAGAGAGGATTTTCCCAAATCTAATCTATCCCTCATTGCACAACACTCAGTCTTTAGGACTGTGCCATTTCATAGTAAAAGGGCTAACTGTTTACTGTAAACTTTATCTAGTTCTTAAACCAGTGTTAAAATCAGGAGAAAATGCTTTTCAAAAATATATATATATATATCATGCTATTTTTTGAGAATTAGCAATATATTATTCTAAGGCACTCAAATGATTTGTCTATTCTAAAGCTTCATGTCTGAATCGATACTCCAAAAATCTTCCCTTTTTAGGATCTTAGCAAGATTTTAGATTGGGCACTGATTAATTTGGGGGAGAATGGGAATGGCATGTGTTCACTACAAGTAGGGATAAATTTACTCCTTTTTGAAAAGAAAGAGCAGAAGTGAAATAGATGTAAAAAGGTATCCCTCCCCAGCAGGCATTTGTTCCCACAGCTAAACGGCTGATTCTACAAACAGCCTTCTGCTTCATAAGAAAATGCCCCCTGAGTTTTGGCTTTAATTTCCTTTTGGTCATTATTACCTATTATTATAATAATCTTATCACCACAATACAAAACTCTAGAGGATAAGAAAATAAAATCACCACTAATCCTATCACCAACCAGTCACAGTAAGCTTTTTAGAAAGTCTTTTTCCCTTTCTATGAGCTTCATTCACTTAGCCAACAACTCTTTATTGAGCAATTACTATGTGTCAGACCCTGTGTTCTCCATTGTTGCAGTCACTGCGGTAAATGCGATCTTTTCCCTTGTTCTCACTGAAAGCTTGTATTTCTAGCATTAGAAAAGAAAAAGGCAACATAAAACCCTCAAAATTAAACTCCATCCTATAAGCACAAGGTGATATCCCAGAAGGGTCTTGATATCCTCAGTGTGGGAAGTAACCTAGAGTCTAAAGTCTGGTTGTTTCTTATTCATTTGTGCCCAGGAGAGGGGGGGGCGCTGCCTTAGCTGCTTGGAGGGCACAGCTGGTCACTTACCTCTGAGCAGGTGATAGGCCCTAATTATGTGGGCCTTTGACAGGGTAGGAGAAATGTCCTTCCTGAGAGGGGCCGGCCTTTCATTCCACACCTCCAGTACCTTCTCACCTCTGCTGACCTGAGGCTTGGCAACATAAAAACCCGAAGGTTTTGGGCACTTTGTCCTAAGGAAAGAGCACAAAACCTCTAGACAGTCTGTCTGCCCCCGGGCCCTTGGGAGAAACAAGAGAGTAGCCTCTTGCCTATCTGGCCCCACTGACATTCAGCCCAGAGTTGTACTCCCTCCAAGTCCCTGGGCCTCCCACAATGGAATGTAAACGCAGAGGCCACCAGTCCTCTTGGTATCCAGCACCCAGCTGGGCCTCCTGCATCTCCATCCCACCTCGAGGACACCCAGCACTCTGGCCTGCACCCCTCCCCATGCTCTCCCTGCTGCAAGGCCTCTGTCAGGGTCCAGCAGCCCCCCACCCAGACCACGTGAGGACACTGAAACTGATAGAAAATGGGGAATGCAGAGGGGCTTACTGAATGTGAAGGGCCCCAAGGAAATGGGGGCATTCACCTCCCTCCCCATTCATTACTCACCACAGTTCCCATCATGGTTCTTGGGGTGACAGAAGCACATGTGAAGCTGAAAAAACAATCCTATTAATAATAACATGTCTCGCCAATGGGTTTCAACCCCAGGGAAAGTTCACTCTTGATTCGGTGAGTCTGAAGAATGAAAATGGAATGTTCTTGGGGTAAAAGTGTTTATACCCAGCTTTATCCTTCCCGCAGCGATCGGTCGAGCACTAGAATCCTGTTCATTTCAGAGCGAGTCTGCATGCGGCAAGCAGGTCTCTGCCTCTGGGCCTCTGGGCCTCTCTGCCTCCACAGCCTCTCAGTCCCTGTCCTTGGCGCAGCCTCGCAGCCGCAGCCATGTAGCCCATGCAGCAGCCCAGCTGGGCGGAGCGTTTTATATAGAGTCAGTGATAACGTATTGCCCACACGTGTGTAGTGAGCAAGCCGACCAGGCCAGGTGAGAATCCTGGCCATAAAAACTTTTATTTTCTCTGCATAACAACAGTCAAAGTCTCTTGAAGATGACAATGAGCCAGGGCCTTTATGTTGTACTAGGCCCTTCATGTGGATCATCTCATTCAATCCTTGAAATAAATGAGCTCTTACCCCACTTTAAACAGGCATAGAGAGGTATGGGATTTGCTCAAAGTCGTATGGCTACTAAGTGGAGGAGGCAGGATTTGGATCCAGGTGGTCTCACCCCAGAGCAGTGTTCCTAACTACTCTCCTACGCCACCTCCCATGCCACTTACTGGGTACCTACTCTGTGCCAGGCACTGGCTGGGGTCTTCATACAGGTTTCTCCAATCTCAAAACAACCCTGCAAGGGAGGTTCTATCTAGAGGTAAGTAACTTGGAGTCAAGTGGACTTTAGCTGCAGTCTTTTAAATTCAATTAAGGCCATTACCTCTGGTTTTGTGCACATTCTCCTCTGCCCTAATGTGCAAATACTATGAATTTTAGATTGGGATAGACCTATGTTCAAATTCCAATTCTTCCACATGGTGGCTTTGTAATCCGGAGCCTCAACTTCTTCATACATGAAGTAGGGGCATATGAGACCTCCCAGTGAGACTGCTGGTGGGGAGAGGAGGCAGTTGAGATTCTGCAGGTAAAGTGCAGTGCCTGGCATCAGAGTCCAGTGAATGGCAATGCTTATTACTAATAAATGATAAGTATCTGAACCATGCCACACCCTTGGTGGCTCCTGAATCCATATGCCAGAGCCTTAGTCACTGTGCCAGGAACCTTGCACTTCTGGGGCCAGGACAAATGTCCCAGTGATGTGACCAGGGTTCCTGCCTGAGTGATGGAAAATCATTTGCTTCTTGAAACACTTGTTTGCTTTATTAGGGCAGGCTTCCTGTATAGAGAAATGTGCACCTTTTCTAAGCTTTCATAAAGGATAAGCTTCTTTGTAGCCCCCTTGTCACAATTTTGCCACAAAAGTTCAGCAAGGTGGGCCCATGTGTGTTAGAACAGAATCTAGCAATAAATTTCACACAACATCCCTCATTTATAAGGGAAACATGATATGACAGTTTTGCTCCTTGCCAACTTGCTACTCTCAGCCCCTTGAGTCAGTGTCCATTCATAAAACAGGATAATGATATACTTATTCCACTTAACCTGAACAATATGCTTCCCGACACTTTTCCATTCCCTCTTTCCCTAATTTCCTCAAAACAACAACAAAAAAGGTTATTTTTGTCTGTGGAGATATTCTCAGGAGGAAAGCAAGCTGGTTGGCCCAGCACACAAATCCCAGGGATCTTTGTATCTAAAAAAAAGTGTAAAATTCTAGAACCGTTGGGCATGGTGGGAACTTTTTTTTTTGAATTGTGATGGTGACAGTGGAAAAGCTTTTTTCCATTCCACCTGATCCTACTTATAAATCAGCTTGGCCTTACAAGTAGCTCCTAACTGTTATACAAAGGACAGAATGCTGGGCCTGGCACCTGCACCCCTGCCTTTGACATTCAGCCTTGCCTACTAGCTCTTTGATTCCAGGCAAGTCAATTGTTTCCTCTGAGCCTCAGTGTTCCTCTCCATAAGAGGGAGGAAAATAATGCTTTTGAGTTTTGTTTAGAAAATTTTCCATTGGTGATTTTTTAAAAAGGGCACGAATCAACATAACACACATTATACTTTTCAAAACAATGTCTCATCCATGATCTCATTTGGTGCTTCAAGCAGCATTGTGAAGTTGCTGCCACAGTTCCCACTGCATCAGGATATGAGCAGAGAGGTGCAATCCCTACGGTAACATACAATAAGGGATTCAGGATAGAAATGAGACCTTCTACAATGTGAGTAGCTGAAGAAGGTTCTGTGTTGGATGTCGTGATACAGGTCAGCCAGACTGAACATCAGGAGGAAAGGTGGACATGAAGTGATACCAAACAAGGACAAACTGGAACACACCTGAAAGATAAGGACCCCACAAAGATAACTGGAACCTGTGTCCGTCTCCCACCACCTCCAACCTCAATGCCTTGGACGATTTCCAGGAGCAGCCATGCCATTTGCATGTAACTGCACACATTCTGGCCCAGGACTTGGAGAAGGCCCAGGAGGGTCTAGTAGGAGCTGAAGTTGCTGTGGGCCCAGGTGCCCCTCACACCAGCCAGCTGAGCTACATATCAGCAGCAGCGTGTGTGTGCTGCTACAGCGTGCAGATGGTTCCCACTTCACTTCCACCTTCCAGCTCTGCAGATGGGTCTGTAGTCAGCTCTAAAGAGGATCTGCACAGGGAAGGGAATTCTGGGAAATCATTCCAGTTTAGCTACATTGGCATGGGATAAAGCCACCACACCTACTCCACAGATAAAGAAAATTAAGACCCAGATAAATTAATTGACTTGCCCAACATCTTGCAGAACATTTGTAGTAAACATTTTATCAGAATCCAGTGTTGCTGACTCTTAGCCCACTGGCTTTAGTTCATATTTTTGAAAGCTGGCTATGTGCCAGACACTGAGCCATCACATTTAGTGCTCACAACTCTAAGGAGTAGGTATTATTATCCCAGAGTTATAGATGAAGATACTGAGGTGCAAATGAACCAGTGTAACCCAGCCATGGGCAGGGAAAGCTGAGGTTCAAACACAGGCTAGTCAGACCACAGGCCCCACACTCTCAGCCTCTGGGTGTGTGGTCTTTCCCGCCACTAACTCCATGTGCCATCCTATTTCCCGGGGTGGTATATCAGAAGATGGCTCACATTAAGAGAGGTCCTGGTACCTCAGTTTCTCCTCTGTAGTCTGTAGTGCTGGCCTGGGGCCACTTCCCTCCCACTCCAGGCACAGTGTGAACACACAGCGGGAAATGCTTTGGTGAGCGCACCTAGGAGTTGCACCGATGTGTCCCAAACGTGACAGAGCAAAAGCACCAGAGTGCAGGCTCCGGCCTGAAGGAAGCCCAGAAGCCCTCGGTCGTGGGAACCAGAGCAGAAAAATGAAGCAAATGCCCCCCTCCATGTTAAGAAATTTCCCATGATTCCAAAGAGGCCAGAAAATAGAGCTGAGTGGGAACAGGGGAAAGCCCATTGCTTTAGTGAAACCTAAGATTTGTGGCTTTAGATTTATCAAACAACTGTACATTCATGTAATTCTCTTGATAATAGTAGTAGTAGTAATAATAATAATAGCTATTATTATTCACTGCAGTTAATTGCTTACTTTCTGCCAGGCACTGCTCTAAGTAGTTCACATAAATTAATTGACTTGCCCAACATCTTGCAGAACATTTGTAGTAAACAGTTTATCAGAATCCAGTGTTGCTGACTCTTAGCCCATAAATTAACCCAGTTAACCCTCACAGTAAGAATAAACAGTAAGAAGTATTACCATCCTCATTTTACAGATGAGGAAACTGAGGCACAGAAAAGATAGGTAACTTGCCTACAATCACACAAGCCTAGAGCCAAACCTCTCAACCTTTATACTAACCTCTCAACATCCCTCTGAGGGAAGGAAATAGGAAAAGAGGGTGGCAGGATTATGGTTCCCATTTTGCAGATGAGAAAACTGAGGTTCAGGATGGTTGAATAAGGAGCCTAAGGCCTCCCTACCAAATCCAGATTTGAAACTCTTTCCACTCTTTCCACTTCATGTTCTTTCTACTCTGCCACTCAACCCTGGTAAGTTAATGGCACATTCAGGACCTGAAGCCGAGTCTTCTAATGTCTAACTTGAGCCCCATTACAGTTGCTTATGGTTTGCTAGAAAGACTAATTGCTTTGAATACCCAAATGGGCAATTTGGCTACCAGAGTCTGCCTAGAGGTCAAAAGCCACCTACTAGTGAACAGAAAGTTCTTCTCACATTTTCAATCAGGAAAGGACCAACTTCCCCACCTTGGAAATGTGGCCTCACTTCCTGGAACCAGAAGAACAAAAACAGTCTGATTCTTGGAGATTAAGCAACACCAGCTCTGGTCTATGGCTATCACTGTGGCCTCCTCAGGGTCCAGCCCCTTGGAGGCAATGGTGTAATCACTTGTTTATAATTCAACAAAACTCATCCATCCAACGTGGGCTTCCTAGATATCCCCTCCCTATCCACACACTGTGGGAGGGCACACACAGGGTTGCTCACGCAGTCTCTGTCTTCAATGACTTCATTGAGCATCTGGGAAACTCCGATTCTGCTCCCATCACCCTACCCACCACCACCACCACATATTTAGATAATATAAAGAAACATGGCCACAGGAACCAGTGCAAGCTAGTAGGAAAATGGTTGACAAAATTTTCTTTCATCATTTACTCAGTTAAGCATAAGTAAATATATGTTGAGTTTCTTTAATTTGTTAGTCACTGTGCTAGGCACTTTGGATGTGAAACACGTCTAATCTTCATGACACCCCTGTATGGTAGGCATTATTACCTTTATTTTACAGATAAGGGAACTGAGGTAGATGAAGGGAAATGACTTGCTCAAGATTATCCTGTGAGATAGTATTAATAATTCTAGAAACCAGAGCTTCTGACTTCCAGTTCAGAGTTAATCCCATCACATTAGAAAGGGAATTACAAGCTCCCATAGTAAGTGAAAGGAGCAAAGGAAACATACAAAAATGAATGAGACAGGCAAATCAATGGAAAGGTAATTAAAGTTTTTTACTCTCCAATGGGAGGGACTAGAGACAGCTAGCTTTCTTAGCAAAGTTTCATGGTCCCCTTCCATAGCAGAGAGATGTTGCTGGGGTCTCCCTTTCCCCTTGCGTCTTGACATGCCTTGTTCTCACCAATGGAATGAGAATAGAAATAATGTATGTTACTTTCAGGTCAGAGTGTTTAAGAATTGGGTGTGCTTCTCTATTCCCACTTTCATATTGACTGGTGGAAAGCAGGGGATCCTGTGGACACAAAGACCCTGCTAGAAGAAGAACAGCTTGGTAAACATAGATGCACATTTGGGCTTGCCACAAACAAGAAATGAACTTCTATTGTCCCATTATATACTTGAGGTGCTATTTGTTACAGCATCTAGCATTACCTTAACTAAATATCATCGATGAAGCCAAAGAGCCAGGCTCTGAGTTGTTATGGACCATAATTCATTCTACCCTTCAGGTAATCAATACATCATCAATAAGGTACATATAGATTAAGTGGCCTTTCTGAGGATAAGCATGGCCCTCGATCAGAGGTGTGGCCTTCACTAGACTGTGAGCACCCTGAAGGCTGAGACCCATCTCACTGCTCTCTGCACCCCATGTCTGGCACAGAACCTGGCTTACAGCACACATTCAATATGTGCTTGAGGAAGATAAATTCCCAGGTCCCCCTTGCCACCAGACCCCAGTGAATGGATGCAAGACTGAAACTTAGTGGTAAGCATCTTGAAACCAAAACAAAGGGACTATTTCCAAAATGTCTAGGGGAGAATCTGAACTAAGCCTTGAGCCTCTTTCAGCCAGACAGACCCGATGAACACTACAGCAGATGGCAATACGAAAATATTTTGGACTTAAATGACATTACACTTACAGTAAAACAAAAGAAGAAATCCCTCAGTAAAATATGCGTGTACAGGCCACACCAGGGAAGGTTTCCTGTGTCATGAATTGAAGTGTTTTGATCCTTCTCCTAATCCATGACCATTCCTTGTATTCCCAAGGGATTTTTCTGCTTAGGAAGTTTTATGGTAAGGCCTTGAAATACCCTGAGGGAGAGCTTATGGTAAATGTTTTAACAGGGTACAGTAGCCAAACTACAATACTTCATGTGGAAGGAGACCCAGATGGTGGCTGAGATGTCAGGAAATGCAATTTTCTATTTTATCTGGGGAAAAATTTTTCCCTGAATTCAGAAACTATTACGATCTGGCCTCATACATAGGTGATTTGAAGCTTCAACACAATAGGATCTCTTTATATTTGTTAGGGAGGGGGTCCTGGAACATTACATCTGGGACCACTCAGCAACTGGACTACCTCCCTCTAAGTTGCAGCAGAATTCAAATTCTCAGCTAAGAAAGAAATGCATTCATTTGAAGGGCCCTGACTGGTAAACATGAATAAAATGATGAGAACCCATACTAGATGACAATCACCCTGCAGACAATACTTCTTTACCACGGGTACCCTGAAGATACTTATTTTCACAACTCTGAAAAGCAGCTCCTTTTAGTAACTGCCGTACAAACTTGTCAGCTGAGGCATGCCAGCATCCAGCAGGAAACAGCAGGGTCTGGCTTCAAGTCCAAGCCCAGATGATGCCAAACCCCACTGTCCAGTACAGATGCCCTTTAGGTGGTACCCCTCCTGACTCCATATCCAAAATGCTTCCTACACATCACTGCTCCCTGGGGAAAAGGAAAAGATGCTCTTGCTTTAAGTTGCACAGAGGGCCTCCACATCAGAATCTGACTTTGCTGAAGGGATAGGGCTAAAATATCTATAATTTAGAGGGTCAGGAGATACCATAAGTAAGTGATCCCTCAGGAAGCCCCCTGGACCCTTGCTTTGGTGCCCAGTTAATTCAGCTGCTCTCATTAACAAAGGCAGTAACATAGATTTCTCCACTTTCGTCTTTATTCTTATGAGCACTAATTGTTGTTTTTCTCCACTTTTGTCTCTTTTCTTCTGAGTTCTAATTGTTGTTCTGTAACCTTTTACGACAAGGTTCCTGAAATATAACACTTTTAGCAGTGTAGAGCACAAAACTGACTTGAACACGTTATGATACATTTGGGGATTCAAACCCTATGGCAGTAGGTCAATGGAGACACTGAGTTTTGCTGTGGAATTCAGCTAGCTGACTTGCACACATAAAGCCGCCTTTGCATTCCTCTAAGCCCAGCCGGACAATCTCCCCAAGGCCCAATGCTGGGAGTGTCAAGCTCCTTCTGGCTGGAAACCAAGTACAGCCTCTCGAGTTTTGACCAAAATTGTTCTTTCCAGAAATTCCTTGACATGCCTATATCACCTGCCTCCTTTCCTGAGCTCCTCAGAACTCCCCTCTCTCTAGGCCAGCCTCCTTGCTCTTCACCCAAAACCCCCATCAAGAGTTTTTTTCCTTTCTCTTTGTCCTGTATTATAATTATTTTTTAATTTTTATATCCTTTGGGCACTTAAAACTACCTATTTATCAGAAAGACATGACAAAAAGCATGATCCACAATCCTACCACTTACCTCATCCCTCGTTTATTTGCAGACACAATAGCTATAGAGTTAGAATAATCATATCAGAGACACAGTTTTGGCGGTTGCTATATTCCTTTATGGCTAGGATAGCAGATGGGTCTCATCTCTTTCCCTGACTCTGGTCAGTCTGCCTGGAGTGCTGATTTGAGAAGATCCTAGGCTCAGCAGGTAAGTGGGCTGCGAATGACTAGTGATTTCTGCCACTGACGCGTGTTGTGGAGACAGGGCAGCACCGGAGCGCACAGACATGTCTGCTTCACAATATTGTTAATGCTGTGATAGATCATCTGATAACATGGCCTCTACCAGTTCCTCCCACCCCTGGACAGGCATGCAGGTCGAGCCTGTGTCCCCTTCACTTGACTCTGGCTGGCTCCTTGGCTGGTTTTAACCAGTGGAAAGGACACTGTGACTTCCAGTCTCTGTTCACCTTTTTAGGATCCAGCCACCATGTAAAGAAATTTAGTTTAGATTGGATGAGACATACTATGGACAGAGAGGCAAGCTGGCCCCAAATGTTCCAGCCACACCAGTCCGGCTCCAGATATGGGAATGAAGCCATCTTGGATGTATAGCCCAAGCCAGGCCCCCAGCTGAATGCATCCACAGGAGTGACCTGTCAGTGCCACGTGCATGTGAAAAGCCGTCCAGCAGATCCCAAGCCACAGAATCATGAAAAATAATAAAATGCTGTGGTTTTAAGCCACAATTCAGGGCTATTTTGTTCCACAACAGTAGACGATGCATCAACATTTTTATTTTAACAGCTGGTTTTTCTAATTTCCACTTTAGACCATCAAGTCACCTCTTGTATGACAGCTTCGTTGACCCTTCTCCACCCAAATGGAAACAGCAATTCTTTCTTTTGTGTCTGACCCCTCTGACTCCTTTTTTCTCACTGTACATATTGGTTTGCTACTGTCTTCCCTACTGGACTTGGGATTGCTAGAAGCCACTGTTTGGATTTCACTCGTGTTCATATAACCAGCTCTGTAAGAGAGGGCCTGGCATGGGGTGAGGGCTCAATAAATATTGGATGAATGAATGAACTAAATGAATGAATCGACCATTGCACTGCATGTTCCTTCGGCTCGCAATTCTGCTGCCCCTCCACCCATATATACTGTCTTGTCTCCCTCACTTCACCAAATCTCTTGGCAGCAAGGACTTCCTCTACCACCAGGTCCCAAACAGCAACTTCTTCCATCTCTCTCTAACCTCTTTCACTCTTCTATTTTCCTTCATAGCATGGGTAACCCTCTGAGAATTATATACTATGTATTATATGTCTCTCCTCATTAGAATGTAAGTTTATGGTATAAGAGACTGTTTTATTCACTTCTGTGCTCCAATATCAAAAGCAGTGCTTGACACCTAACAGGTGCTCAGTAAACATTTGTGGCATGAATAAATAAATGAATGCATGCTTCATAACAAGAACAACAAATTTTGGTAGTTCTCCCACTTTTAATTTGAGCTGTCCTGCATTTTTAGCTTGAGCCTTTAGGATAGGCATGATCAGCATACACCAATGTCAGTTCTCCCGCCCTTCCTGGGCACACACAAAACTACTTATCCCAATAATTTCACAGCTAGGTGTGGCCATATGAGTGGATGTGGCCAAGGGGCTCTGAAGGGAAGTGATGGCTAGCACTTCTGGGCTAAAGCACATCTGGGAGAGTGTATTTTCTCCATGGGCTCTTGCCCTGCCTTGTGTTAAGATGATGGAGACATCAAATCAGAGAAATATGGAATTGCTGAGACAGTGTATGGAGAGCAGCTGCTCTGGAGAGTCGCCCATAACCACAGGGGACTTTGCATGAGGTAGAAATAAACTCACATTAAGTTAAGTCACTGAGATTTTAGAGTAGGCTGCAATACAGCCTAGCCCAACCTGATCAAAAAAAGCCCATTTGGTTCAAATTCCTTTACATCTGAGAAATAAATGAGGCAAATGTGTGGGAAGGAGGGAAAAAATGAGGTGTTTCCATCACCCAAATACTAATATACAATTTCAAACTACAAAAGTGTCCACTTTAAGCCAGGCAGGGTGCCAAGTCCTGAGCAAGGTTCTGGGGGGACAGAGATGAATCGGACCTAGCCCCTCTCCTCACAGAGCTCACAGCTCAGTGAGAGAGACAGGCGTCTTATTAAAATACGCTGGGATATTGCATGGTTACAGTTCTGTTACCTACAAAGCGCTCAGCACACACAGAGGGTGGGACACTTCATTATGCCCATTTCCATATTAAGATGACTCTGGGCTCAGCCAAACAGGCTCCACTCTGAGAATACTCCCAAGAGCCAGACCAGGTCAGACTGTGTCTGGCAGTTAAAGCAGGCAAACAAGGAAAGGGGGCAAAGTTTTCCCTCCTTCCCTATCATGCTTGCTGCTGGCTCTGCTTTCCCAAGGCAGAAGGCCTCCCCGGGCTCTGCAGTCCCTCCCCTAGGCCTGCCCTCTAAAATTAGAGCCCTAAGTGGGTTATTAGTCAGGATTTTCCAGAAAAACAGGGCCAGATATTTATTATTTATATTCATTCATTATAAGAAATTGGTCATGAAATTACGGGAGCTCAGAAGTCCCAAGATCTGCAATCGAGAGGTTGGAGACCCAGGATTGTCAGTGGCATGCTTCTAGTCTGAGTCCAAAGGCCGGAGGATCAGGACAGAGAAGGGTGTAAGTTCCACTCTGAGCGCCAGCAGGCTGGAGACCCAAGAGGAGCCAGTGTTTCAGTTCAAGTCTAAGAGCAGGAGAAGACCAGTGTCCCAGCTCAAAGCAGGTAGGTAGGAGCTCTCTTTTAGCCTTTCTGTTCTATTCAGATCTTCAATTGATTGGATGAGGTCTACCCACTTTGAAGAGAGCAATCTGTTTCTCTGAGTCATCTGAATGCTAATCTCATCTAGAAACAGCTTCATAGACACATCCAGAATGATGTTTCACCAAATGTCCGGGCACGCTGTGTCCAGTGAAATAGACCCATAAAATTAACCATCACAGCTGGTGACACTGACCCAGCCTGTTTTCCCATTGATTCACAGCCAGTTCATCTTTGGAAGCAAAAAAGAAAGGGAGATAAATGCACAACGCCAATGGAGGTAAATCTCATTCATTTAGTGGCCTCTGATAGCCAGGCATGTTAGACACATTCTCTCTAATTTTTATAACAACTCTCCAACATGGGAAGAATTAGCCTCATTCTACAGATAAGGAACTTCAAGATCAGAGAGGGAGAGTACCTGGACCAAAGTCACACTACCAGTAAGTCATTGTATCTGCTAGTGGTTCTTAAAGGTCTGTATAACACAGGCCTCCTCTTCTAATTCCTGCCCCCTGACCAAGTTCCTGACTTTGATATCAGCTATTCTGCCTGCTCCTGACCACTATGGATATAGTTGACTCCCTATGTGTTTGTAATAGCAAAGTAAACCCAACTATTCCATTTAGTAGGAAGAAAAGTATTACTTTGAACTAAAAGATGTGGCCACAGCAGCAGGAAGCAAGCAGGGCAGGCAGATCCGCTGACTGTAAGTGTTTCACAGTCTTCTCCCACCAACCTCATCTTGATATTTCTGCAAAGTCATTAAGGGAACAGCTTCAAGCTCTGAGGGGCATGCAAGAAAGATAATTCAGAAATTAGTGCTCTGATGGCAAGGTGCCTTTTAGATCTGTCGCCCTCATACCTGCAGACCTCTACCATTTCTCTGCCCGGGTGGGTTTTACGGTTTCTTTAGGACGAGGAGACTGCTACTTTCAAAGGGCATCTTACCCTTGATTCACAGGTCAGCTCAAGCAAGCGATCCAATGGCTTCTCCAGTCAGCTGCAATCAAGGAGGAGGTGGTCAAGTCAGCCAGCTGAACTGCAGGTACAGGTGGCCTCAGGAAACGTCAGAACGACTGCTGCCATTGCAGCTTTGGGAGCACTAGGGGAGGACAAGGAGTAGAAACACCAGCATCAGCCCATGTCTTAGTCCATTTGGGCTGCTGAACAGAATACCGTACACTGAGCAGCTTATAAACAACAGAAGTTTATTTCCCAGAGTTCTGGATTAAGGTGCTGGCAGATTCAGTGTCTGGTGGGCTCACTTCCTGGTTCAAAGACCGCTGTGTTCTTGCTAAAATCTGACACGGCTGAAGGGGAGGAGGGAGCTCTCTGAAGGCTCTGCCCGAGGCCCCACCTCCCAAAGGACCCGCTTTCAAATACCACCACAGTGGAAATTAATTTTCAACATACCAATATTGAGGGCCCACAATCATGCCGTCTATAGCATCCAAGGAACAGAAGATCTTTAGGAACAAAGTGTTTCTAATCTTTACCTTTTCCTGAGACACCTTTAGCCCACGAAGCAGGACATGTCCTTGGCTACAAAATTCAACTTGATTAGGGTAAGGGGCAAAATAAACATGCCATTCTAAGAGTTTCTAAGGACAAGCTAAGGTATGTGCGTGCTAGAGAGAGAGAGAGAGAGAGAGAGAGAGAGAGAGAGAGAGAGAGAGTGTGTGTGTGTGTGTGTGTGTGTGTTTAAAATAGTTCCTACCTACAATTACAGTTCAGCCAGGACTTGAGCCCAAGTCACCTTACTCCAAAATCCAAAATCCATGCAAACACTACACATCCTCTGTTTTATTCAATGTCACCTGCAGGGGTGATATGTTTAGAAGAAGAAATGCTGCTTCCTCCATGGGAGATACAAGCTCCTCAGATTTCATAGGGACCTTTTGAGGAAAATACATTAGCAAGTGATTTGAGGTCTGTGTATTAGCTCCAAACAAATCAAAAATAAGTATTCGTGCTTCCCCCAAGGAGCAGTAACTCACTATGGCATAAACATGAGTTTCAGGGCAGGGAGGAGGGCAGAGGGCACATAGGGACTGAACAAGCCCTCGGGGAATTTGGCCTCCCAGTGGGGGTGATCTTTAGTGTGGGTTTCTACACAACACAGATTCCGATGGGGGACTGCTTAGTCAAGTTATGGTCAAGGCTGCTCTTCCTGGGACAGATCTCATTTTATTTCTCTCTTTTTTCTAACTTACATTTAAGTAATTTTTCATTAACAAGATAATTAAAAACAAACTCTAATCTCCTTGGATCACTCTATGTTTCCTTTATATTTTTGCTAGAAAATTAGACAGAGCTGGGAGCTGCATTTACAGGAGAACATGGACTTTAGATCAGAGTGATCCAGGCTTGAATTCCAGTACCTCTCAAGACAGGGCACTAAACCCTTTG
The DNA here is from genome assembly GCA_032199065.1 of Smutsia gigantea. Lineage (NCBI taxonomy): Eukaryota > Metazoa > Chordata > Mammalia > Pholidota > Manidae > Smutsia > Smutsia gigantea. The sequence continues at coordinate 23,159 of JAVSCE010005099.1, read as the reverse complement.
AGCCTGAGTTTTCTTACCCGTAGAACCAGATGATCCTAATAACTTCCAGGATCTGGAGCATCTTGCAGGCAGTAGACACTCAGTAAATGTTTTCTGGTCTGCTGCCTCTCACTGAATGTTCACAAGCACATTTCCAAGAATTGACCTAGTATGTGTATTTGTCGTTTGTAATAGCTATAGAGTATTCCATTTCAATACTATCATAACTTGCTCTTCTGTTTCCCCAGTGGTAGAAATTTGGATTGTTTCCAGCTTTCCTTTCTTATAAATTGGACTGTTATGGACATCTTTAGACAGATGACATTTTTCCCCTTAAGTTATATCCTTGGAGTAAATTCCCAAAAGTAGAATTACTGGGTTGGAGAATAGGAACAACTTTGTTGTCCTTGTTATTTACTGCCAGATGAATTCTCATTTTCTAAGAAGGCTGTCAGCTGTGAGGGCTTAGCTTCTGTGGTAGATATGGTAGTTTCCATCTGCCACTGCTTTTCCTGTCACAAGCCCTCCTGGAGAATCCATTCCCAGACTCTCATCCAGTAACTGGCACTAAGTGGTTGAAAATATGGACTAAACACAGAAGAAAGATAAAGACCTGGAATGTGTAGGGATGCAGGGCTGGGGAGTAAAGGTTGATAACGTGTGCATTTAGGGATTAGGATATGATATGACTAAGCACTTTGGTCTAAAGGTAAAGGATGCTGGGAGACAATTCTTCCAATAACCTAAAGCTTATCATTTTATACTACATGCATTTATGAGCACTTACCTAACATACGTCACCACTAACATTTATGTGGTGTCTGAACATGTCCCCCAACTCACCTTGTAATGTGAGGAAGGTGAGCAGTTAAAGTCTGGCCCTCCTCCTAGGGGCTCCTCTCAGCTAACACACTGGAAGAGAGATCTTGCTTAAGAAGCTGGCAAAGTCAAACCGAGGGTGTGAGTAGAGCCTCAAATCAGAGGCAAATAATAAAACAGAGAGAACATGAATCAAGAATATCTCAGATGAACAAAAAAGAGTCAGTAGAAAGTGCGACAGGAGTATACATGAAGTAAAGGAGAGATCTGTGTTTGGGGTTTCAGGGCGGGAGTGGTGGATACGGTAAACCAAGGCAATTTCCTAAATGCTTTTTAATTGTGCTGTTCAAATCTCAAATATCCTTGCCAATGTTTTCTGCTTGATCTATCAATAATCCAAAAAGCTATATTAAAATAGTGAATGATTTCTTAATAATTCTTTGTAGATCTAATGAAGAGTTCATCCATTTTGAAGCTATACTATTAGGTGAATATAAGTTTTCAATTGTTGTCTTCATGATAATGAACCTCTTAGCGTGATGCTGAATGATTCTCCCTATGTTTTCTTAAAGCTTTTTCCTCAATGTCTATTTTGGTTTGTACTGATTTGACTATACCTGCTTTCTTTTGGTTTCTATTTTCCTGATATATGTTTTTTTAAGTCTGACTTACTTTAGAACTTTCTGTGTTCATACGTTGTAGTTGAGTCTCTTCAAGGAAGCACATAGCTAAATTTTGTTTTCATATGGCCTGAGAGTCTTTGTCTTTTAACAGGAAAGTTTAATCCATTTACATTTATTTGGATCACTGATTGATTTGGATTTATTTCTACTCTTATATCTATTTGTCTTTTCCATTCATACTGCCTTTACTCTTTCATACCCAACATTCTTACCTTCCTTGGACTGACTCCATTTTTTTTTCTTACTCATCCCACTTCTCCCTCTACTTGCTGGGAAATTAAATGCTCCATGTCTATTCTTTTTGACAAAGGTAAAAATTCTATTTAGACTTTGTCTATTCTTTCTCCATGTCTATTCTTTTTAACAAAGTCTAAATAGTATTTTTACCTTTGTCTCAAAAAATACCGTGGGTTTAAAATGCTTTAACTCTGATTACCCACTTCTTCAAATTTACACACTATTTTTGTCCAGATTTTAGTTCTAGGTTTTTTGCCCCAAACAGATATTAGTCATTATTATTATTTCAGAAATGAAATGTTTTCTTAGTTTTATCTACAAATTTACCAAAATCTTTACTCACCCCCACTTCCTTGCATGTTCCAGCCATTCTTCCTTAACTATATTCTTTACAATTGTCCTTAATAAGTGTCTGCCATTAGGAAATTTTCTCTGTTCTAATTTTTCAGAAAATTTCTGTATTTCACTCTTACTCTTGATGGATAGTTTTCCTGAGTATGGAATTCTCTTTATCCAACTCCATTCTCTTTATAGCTTATTTCCAAGTGACCCAAACACCTGACCCATGACCATATGGAAATACATTTATATAGCTTCCTAGTTCCCCTTGGTGAAAATTTTAACAATTTCACTGCTGCCTTGTGCCAGGATCCTTCTGTGTGGCATCTACCTCCAGTGACGGCATCCTCATTGCCAGCCACCAGCTCAAAAACTTCACATTAATACCTGCATTCTCGGACACTGCAGGAACCAACTGCTACAAGTCAGATTTCCTGGAAAGCAGACTCGAATGGACATTAGCAGAAAGACAACATTGGAAAATACTCTCAAAATAAGCATCTTGGAGGATATGAAGGAACAGAATTGAACCATAGGAGAAGTTAGGGTGTTGAAGTACTTAAGCAAAGCTTTAGGTAATCGCAGGTGGAGCTCTGGAGCTTGGATGGACCTGCAGAGTAATCTTTAATCAAGGCAAGGTGGCTGACTTGATTCCTATGCATTCAGTACTCACTGGATTCACTCTCCCTCAGGAAGGGAGAGTGACCTTGGATGAGAGCAACTGTTCACAAAGTTTCAAGTCAAAGAGAAGGAGCGAAAGGGAGCCACGGCTTGAGGGACTGGTGTGGTCAAAGGGAGATTCCTTTAACTCAAAGAGACCTTGGCACTTTTTTAAGCTAATGGGAAGGAACTAAAGGAAAGGGGCTTTTCAGTCATCAGGAGGGCTTATGGCCTGGCAATGGGTGGGAGGCGCGGAAGATCATAAAGGAGAGGAACATGAAATGCTCTCCCTTTGTTGAGAACTGATGGCACCATGCAAGCAGCCCTGAACTCCGAGCCATTCAGGAAAACAGCTCTGTGCATGAGTGCAGATGTGTGTATTTAAAAGTTACTCATTAAACAATTGTGAGAACGGAGAGGTATGCCCGAAACTCACACAGATGGGGAGATCTTGAAGGGACCCAGACTTGGAAGAGAAGCTATGCTTTGAGAAATTTTTCAATTAAAAAAGTCTGTTGACTTTATTGCGTTTTCATTTCTGAAGTTTATATGACCATGGGACTTTCAGTTTTTCTGGAATATCTATTGATGTATCTCAGAACACTCCTCAAAATAGTTTGGGAAATGATGAGCCAAGTAATAACTTCAAGACTTCCATCAGACTTCCAGTGGCCAATTCATAAATCAGGACAGAAAATGAACTAAATAGAAGGGTGATTAAAAAAAAACAAACTTTCATACTCAAAATGTTTCCATTTGGGAAACTTTCACAGAGCATCTACTATGTACTAGACCCCACGCTGGGCCCTAAGGACAGAGAGATGACAACGGCCAAAAGGAGTTGTAAGCCTGTGAGAGGTCGTGGGTAGGTCTGTAAGGAAATATACTGAGTAGTAGGTCCCTTGATAGGAAGAGAGGCCCTGGGTGACCAGCCTGGAGCCTTGCCGTGCCATGGCCTGGACACCTCCCCATCAGGAACGGCCCTGAGGAAGGAGCAAGGCAGGAGCTGGGCCTGGGTGCAGGGAATCTAGGGGAGAAGGGGGCGAAGGAAGAGGCCAGGATTCGGGGCACTGTCTACCTGGACTGACTCTGCCATTACGAGGCTGTGTGATCTTGGCCCGGGGCAGGCTTTCATCTCCCGGAGCTTCTGCCTTGTTGGCGATATATAAGGGTAATAATAACCCACACCTCCTGGGGGCTCCAGGAGAATCAAACAGGAGAGAAGGGATGTGAGAAAATTACGTAAACTGTAAAGCACTCCACAAACAGGGATCTTATGACTTACTTATTCCTTCATAAAGTACATTTCAAAGAAAGCTAAACAAACTCCCCCAAACTTTCCACTCTCAGGGCTATTTTTATTTTGTGATTTTCCAAGCCTCAAAATGAAATTGAAAAAAAAACCTTCAGCGGCTGCTTTTTATATGGTAGTTTATAAGAGTCAGGATGAAATAGAAATCGTGATAGCACAAGGCCCCAAGTTCACATTCTCAGAGGGAGGCCCAGAGGGAGGGGCAGCGACGACTTTCGAGGGGACAGCTGAATCGCCCAACACCAGCCTGGCTCTCACCAGCCTGTGTAGTTTTAAGTGGTCTGATCAGTCCTGCTTTTCACAAACACAAATAAATAAAAACTAACATTACATCGGGCAACAATATGGCATGCCCTGTGCAATTAGAACCAGCTGAGTTTGTGTACCCCATGGTTTACAGAGAAGGCAGCCATGCACTGCACTCTGGGGACAGATGACCATGTGGCTTTTTAACACACATGTTCCAGGGCAGTGGTTCCCATCCCCTTGGGGGGATGCAGACGCCTTTCAGACGGCTCTGGGGATCCATATGTTACAACAGCCATGTCAATAGACTGGCTAAATACTGGCTCCCACATACACGTAGGCATAACGTTCAAGTGTGCACGCATCTACTGGAGGCTTTGTTCTTTAGGCGTTTTCTCAATTAACAGGTACTAAAAGCACAAGACTGTGACGTGGGAGTGAAGTCTTTTACACTAATAAAAGATTCTCTTGCTCAAAAGGGTTGGATCCTGCTCTTCCACTGTGACAAAAGCCTCAGGATTTATGGAAATCAAATTTGAGAATGCTATGGCTCATGGAGAAAAGGAACAACAGGGGTCTGAGAAGGACAAGAGCCAAAACTTATTCTAGAAGTTCCAAAGTCTGGACCTGCTCTCAGTCAAAATATTCTTCTGCACTGTTATTCCTCTGACGCAGGCACCCCGCCTCTGGTTCTCCAGCCTTGCCTTTCTCCAGAGGGGGCTCCACACTGTAGTGAGTGATCTTTCCGAAATGGTCATTTCCCAGCCCCAAAAACTTTCCACCCTCCCGAGTGGCTCACAAGGCCCTAGGCAAAACCTACCATATCCCCCTTCCTCTCAGACCTCATTTCTTGCCCCTCCCCGTCCCCCTCTATACTCCAGCCACTCAGCAACCCCCCCCACCAACACACACAACACACACCCCTGCCCCACCCAGCCTCTGCAGTGACACACATTTACACCCTCAGCCTGGGACATTTTCTCCCTCCTCACCTTTGCCTGAATAACTTCTGCTCTTCCAATTTCACATCTTGGTTTAGAATGTCATTTACATTGGGAAGATGTGCCAGATCCTTCCTCCTCAACACAGGTCTGAGTGAGTTAGCTGGCCTCTGGCTTTACCTCCCTGTAGTTGTGTCATGGGAGAATGAAAGACGCCTGATTCCTGAACCATCTCTCCATCACCAGACCTTAAGCTCCATGAGGGTGGTGACTGACCTTTGATCCCTAGTGGGTCCCTGCGGCAGAAGGTCTGCTAGTGGCTAAATGAGCGTGTTCGATCCCACTGTGGGATTTGATGATTGACGTTTACAGACGGAGGCGCCACTCAGCTCTGGTCACACTGCCCCCCATAGTCAGCCTTACTCTCCAAGCCCAGATAGTCCTGGGCACAGGTACTAGCTCTTATTGAAGAAGACAGTAAAAGCCCTCAGAAGGCTTTGGCATTTGTTACAAACTCTTGGAAAAAAGAGACCCCTGAAAAAAAAAGTGAAGAAAGAAAAGAGCTGACTCAGTGGAAAAGACAGAAGAAGAAAGGGACAGTTTAAGTACCCACATCTCTCTTTCTCTCTCCTTCTCATTCTCTCTCACCTAAGTCATTTGCTGATCAGAAAACTAGTCATATTCTCTCTTGAAGTCATAGGAGGCTGCTAAAGTCAAAAAGGTCCAGAGAGGGCAATAAGTGACCCCAATTCACCCAGCAAGAGAGGGGAAGAGCTCAAATGAGAACCCAGGCCTCCCAGTGCCAAGTTGTCTCTTTGCAGGAAGCCAGGGTGCTTAGGCCTGTGTGCATACTTCCCTGGAGAAATTATGCAGCTCCCAGAAGTAAGCATATGTGCCTTTCAGCCAGAGACTGTCTCAGTAAATACATATTGCTTCTTGGCTTGCAAAGCAAATATTTATTCAAAACCCACATAGCATGGTGCATAAGTCCTGACAGCCCTGGGCAGTTTCTAACTCACTTATTGTTTATTTTTAATTTGTTTTTTAGTGTGTAGGTTTTCTGCATTAGACCTGAAATAAACAGACTTCAGAGTAGAGGCTGGGTGAAATGAAAAGTAGTTTTCACTAGAAAAACCTACTCCCTGTCTATTACCTCTAGATTCCAGTTTCTGACAAGTCCGTGAGCAAAATCAGTCAAGTTTAAGTGGAGTCAGTGCTCCACTTAAGGGTGGTCTTTAAGGCAATCAGCATACTCTCCCCTGGGAAATGGGCTGAGGAATCAAGGAGACACAAGTGGCTCTCAGCACATGCATCATATTGAGACTTGGGATATCTGGGTTCTGGTTCTATCCTTATCTCTACCTAATCAGTGACCCTGAACAAGTCATTTAACCTCTCTGCACTTTGGTTTCCTCATCTGTATAATGTGACTAATGATATTCTACCTAATTCACTGTATTGACCACAGACCACATCAAAGGTGAAGTCCAATATCTATCCAACAAGTATTTTTTAAAGGCCTACGAGGGGCCTCACTATTCTAGGAACCAACAAGAGAGCAATGAACAAAATGAAATCCTGTCTTCATGGATATTATGTTCCAGTGGGGAGCAGACAAATGAGAAACAAAGCGTGAGTATTAGGTCTGACGTGAAATTCTAAAAAGAAAAATCATCATGATAAGGAACTAGGATGATGGGGGTGGATTGCCATTTTATAAAGGGTGGTCAGTAAGAGGCTCTCTGATAAGGTGGGTCCGAGGGTGGTGCGGGAAGAGGATCCCAGGCAAGAGGAAGAATGAAAACAAGGCTTCAGCTGTAAAGCTTGGAGTGTTCAAGTAGGAAGGCCAGGCTGGATAGAGCTGAGAGAAAGGAGATGGGGTCAGGAAGGAAGGGTGGGGTTCCCCAAATTTCATGTATATAGCATCTCTAGAGGTGCAAGGAAAGTTATCCAGAGATCCCCCCATGTAATAAGCAATACCCATGTTAAATAAATGGGGATCTTGCACAAGCAAAGGGTTCCCGGGACCACAGTCAACATCGTCCCAACCTGACTTAATAAAGTGGAACACTCCCTGGTTGCCAGGAACACCCCCATTCACAGCTTATGGGAATCACACTGTATAAATGGGTCTGACTTTTAGCCCTTCTTTAGGTCAAGCCACTGTGATTTAGAATATTTCATCTGCAGAACTGGACATTAATTTGAATGTTGTTAGATGTAGATGCGAGGGACTGGGCAGCCCAGCCACTTCTGCCTTCACTCACGAGGCAGGTTCCAGGCCCTGGTATGAAGTCAGCAGAGGTGCCCAGCCTTGATCCCTGGCCTGCCAGTATCTTGCCTGCCTACACTTTCCAAGAACCAGAGAAGTGTTAAGCATGTTGGGCCTGAGCCTTGAGCATAGCCTGGGAGCAGTGGGAACCCCTGGCAGGGAGACTAGAGCCATCAGCAGACAGACACGGGCCAGGGCAGGCCAGCCTGGGTGGGCACCGTGGACGGCTGTGACAGGCCGGTCCAGGGCTCCACAGTGACAAAGGATGGATTAAGCCTGGCCCAGAGACCACTGTAGGGCTTGGAGGGAAGGGAGAGGAAATTTTATGTTGAGCAGTGGGTTAGGCTCTTTTCATGTATAATCTCATTAAATCCTCCCAAACATGTAAACTGGAATTAGTGTTTTATAGAAGAGGAAACTGAGACCCAGAGGGGCTGAATGAGTTGCCTAAGGCCACATGGTTATTTAGAGGTAATCAGAGGATTTAGAACCCACTGATTCCATAGCCTGGCTTCTTTCCAGCACGTACAACTATTGCTTTGAAGTGAGTTACTTTATCATGTGCATCTCAATGCAGTCCTGTCTGGAGTTGGGTATTTGAGGCAAGTCATCCTCCTGGTCATCTCAGGAGTCTGAAGAGATGGCCAGAAGCCTCCAAACAGATTTGGGTTCAGGTATGGACAGAGGGGTCCATGTTCATTGATGACTCCACTGAGCTGGCCCTTTGAAGGGGATGCCCATCTTCTCACCATCAGAGCCCTTCCCCTCGTGGCCCAGGTGTTGTGGGCAGAGCTTTTGGCCCTGGGAACCTTGTCCCCCTTCACACTGAGCGCCCAGCTACCCAGACTAGCCTCTGTGGCCCTGCACAAGGCTGGCGGAGTCAGATACATCGGCCCTAACCCCTGTGTCTCCCCAGGCCTGAAACACTGGCTTGTATTATGGTCACCCGCCGCTGCTTTCTCCTTCCTTCCAGGCTTGCTGGTATTCACTCTCGTTCGCTGGCACCCTTGTTAACGAGCTATCATCTGCAAATTTGGGAATCTTGGCCCCAGCCCTATATTGTTGATTATCTTCTGGAGTCGTTTATAAAAATATCCCTGGCGTTCCCTGCCCGGCATGTTTCCACGTCATGCTCCACTTGCAGGCGAGCTTTGCCAGCCTGATAAGGAGCTCTTTATTTGCCCTTTAGGGAAGTTATGACTCACATCACCAGCTTTCCACCCCCTTTCTAGAGCTCATGTTATCTATAAAAAGGCCACTGTAAAGGTCATGGAGAAGATTAATCCCAGTCCTGGGTTTTAAACATTCTTTGTAAGACAGAGTTGAATCAGTGGTAACTTGGGCTGATTAGTTTGATTTGGACCTAGTTAACTTAACTGGCGAATAGTTATCTCAGTGAGCTGCCTGTTCATCTCGGGACTGGCTAGTTTAGCAGCGAGCTAGACAGTTCAGGTGGGATGTGGCTAACTCATATTTGGATTGGGAATTGTAGCTCAGGGGTTGGTTAATGTATTTTTCTGGCTGATTAGCTCAACTTGTTAAAGCACTACTTTGGAAGAAAGGCCCTGATCTTTATCTCCCTGGGAGCAAGTAAGCATCACTCCCCCAGGTTCCCTAGCCGCCTACTTCGGGCCTTACTCCAGGTGGCAAACGTACAGGTGCTGAGAGTCTGAGCGGATCTCTGCAGTACAACAGAATCCCAGGAAGAGCAGCTCTTCACACAGCCCAACCTTTAGTTCCTGTTTGGGACATTAGGTCTGTTTATCTGTGACTGTCAAGCCAGGCACAGTAGAGAGAACAGTGATGAGGAGCAAATGAGGAAATGTCCATCTCTATGTTTATTCAGTGATGCTTACAGAGCATCCACTCTACTCCAGACCCTGTGCTAGGCACTGAAGATGCAGACAGACAGTATTGTCTGCCTCATTTGATGAAATTTTCCATCCTCCCTTGCAGTTAGGAGTGGCCGTGTGACTGAGGTTTGGCCAATGGAACGTGAACAGAAGTGATGGATAGCACTTCCAAGAGTGGCCCAGAAAGGCTCCTTGACAATCCTGCAGTCTTTCTCCTGTCCTGTGTTTGCCAGCTGATGTAGAAGAGCCAGAGCAGGGGCCTGAGGTCCCACAGGAGCCATCAAAGGAAAGAGACATAACGTGTAGGGAGCCTAGGTCCCTGGTCACTGCACAAAACAGAGGCGTCTCTGGTCTCATGCTAACTACACTTTGTGAGGAGAAATAAATTTTCATTGTGTGGAGCCGCTGAAACTCAGGGATTGTTTGTTGCATCATTTAACTTCCCTGATGAACAGGTACCACCCTTCACCTTTACTTCTCACCTTCTCAGCAGACCTTGCCTCCTTCTATTCCAAGACAGGCCATCCAGAGAGTCCCTCAACCACCTTCTGCCATATCCTTGACTTGCCTATGGGTTTCCACCCTTGATTTCTCCAGTTCTACCACTCCAGGACAAGTCCCCTGCTGTGCTTGATCCCACACCCCTATATGTTCTGCCCTTGCCTTCTGTTGACTGTCCTCTGCCTCAAATAGGACATTTAACTTTCTTCTCCCCTTATATAAAAGAGAGTTCCATATGGAAGCTGGGTGGTTGAGGCAAGTCATCCTCCCTGTCTTCCCAGGAGTCTGGAGAGATGGCCGGATTCCCCAGATGGGTTTAGGGTTCAGATGCGGGGAGGGGTGTCCATGTCCTCTGAGAGCCCTAGTGATCTGGAGGGGATCTTTGAAGGGGATGCCTAGCTCCTTAAATAAAGTATGTAGGAGAGGGCTGTTATCCATCCTCTGTCTCCCTAAAGCAACCAGCCTATTTGTCTCTGACCTTTCATTACTTAATTTCTAAAGAATGGGCCAGACTTACTATTTCTACCTTATCACTCATTGTTTCCTTAACCCACAGCAATCGGGCTTCCTCTCCCACTGCTCTCCTGAGATTTTCATTCAAAGGTCACTAATGACCTCTAACTGTCTGGTGCAGGGGATTTTTCTCAGCCTCTTCCAGCGAACTCTCTCAGAAGCACTTGACACCTGACCAGCCTCTCTTCTAACTCTTGCTTGACATTTCCAGCTCTTCTCTTTCTGGTTCCTTCTAACGCCCTTATATGGAGGCATGTCCCCATGTTCTGCCCTCTGCCAACTCTTTTCTTTTGAAATTCTCTTGTTTGGCAGATAGGGCTATTACCATTAATGACAGTAACAATAATTAACATCTATTGAATACGTATGTCAGAAGAGGGCCAGCAAATGGCACATGTTTTCCCAATGCACCCTAACCAGACCCTCTGAGGCGGGTGGCGCTCTGACCCCATTCTACAGATGAGGAAGTCAGGGAAAAGCAAGCTAAGGAGCTTGTGCGGGACCACAGCCTGTCCATGGGGTGTCCTTTCCTCACATTTGGAAAAGGGGCCCCTTCCTCTGAGCAGCTATGGCCCCATTCCAGAGAACCCGGCTTGGCAAACAGAAAGAGCATTTAGCCCCACCTGCCCCCTGAGCCAAGCCCTCTCATGCAGGGCACAAAGTGCAGAAGTATACAAGGCGGGGAGCCAGAATTAACCCCTGCCTCTCTGACCCCAGAGACACAGCGCCCCTCACCAATCCTCTGTACCCCTACCTCACGGGGCATTGTGAGGATTAAAACTAAACGATCACAAATATAATCTCTTGCCTCAGAGTCTGGCATGTAAGAAATATGTGCTATAATATATTTACTGATATTGTCATTAGTATTCATACCGCCTTTCTCATCTACTTCCAAAGTTTCAATAAAAGAATTCATCAAATATTTCATTATCTCTCATGCGCCAAGCAGTATGCTAGGTGCTGAGGTTACAAAGTTGAATAAAAAACTGTTCCTGCTGCCATGAATTAGAAATCTAGCAGGAGAAAAAGCCATACAAACAATGAACTAAAATAAAAGGCAACCCTGCAGTAACAGAGGTGGTACTAAAGTGCTGTGTGAGCACAGAGGAGAGAGCATTGCGCCAGCGTAAGGTAGGGGTGGGAATCCAGGCAGGTCTGCTGACAACTTCAGAAAGGAAGGGACATTGTAAAAGCATCTGGGTCACTAGGAGGGACAATCCAGGAAGGGCAATCTGCATAAATAAAAGGATGCAGGCAGGCAAGTACCTGGTGTGTGGGACCTGCAGGTCAAGCTTAGCGTTAGAAATTCATTATGAGTATCAGAGCAGGTCGGTGATGTGGTCAGATCCGGATTTTAGAAGGAAAACCTTGGTATCTACAACAGTGTTTTGCACATAGTAGGTGCTCAGTAAACATTTGATGGCTGGACGGATAGATGGGTGGAGGAATGAGTCCCATGAAAGAGCTCCCCCTGGTGTCAGCATGGAGACATTTGCTCATGGATTTCAAAGTCCTCTGGGGTTGTGTAAACGTGTATGCTGACATATTTAATTCACTGTGGAACAAACTTGGACTTAGATAGAGACTGTTAGCACTGGAGGAGCCTCTGATGTGAGTTGTTTCTGTCTAACTTCCAGCTCAGAAGCTGAGGCCCAGAGAGGAAAGTGGTTCATAGAAGTGATTCATCTCATGACCCAACCATAATCTCGCTGCTGCTGTGTGGCCGTACCTGAGTCTAATGGCTTTTTCAGTTTCTGATTTGATCAGATACTCCATTCAGAGCCACTCTATATGAGCGCACGTTTCATATTTCCACTTCTATTCTCTGCTTGGAGGCATGCGCCCCTGCCTAGAATGCCTCCTTCCATGTTCCTTCATTCTTCAAAGCTCTTTTCCTCCAGAAAGCCTCCCCTGACTACCGCATAAAGTGATCTTCTTTTCCTCTATGGGTCATTCTTGAATGTTTATTATGTGCCAGGAACTGAGCTCAGCAAATTATATCCTTTATTACACTTAATCCTTACAACAGCCCTATGAAATACAGCCCATTGCTATCTCCAGTTTACAGAAAAGAAAACTGAGGCATTATCAATATAATAAAAGTCAGCCGTGCACCAGACAGCAACCTGAACACCTTTTGTGGATTGTCTCGATTATCCACACAAAAACCCCGCCCCTTCAGCATTGTTACTATAATTTCCACTTGACTGATAGAAAACTGAGGCTCACAGAGGTGAATTTGTCCAAATTCCCACAAAGATCTGGGGTTGGTTCCAGGCTCAAACCCAGTATTCTGTCTCTAGAGCCGCCCTTGGGCCAGTGGTGAGGGGAGGGTTTGCCTCGGACCACCCGCCAGCACAGGTTGCCAGCTGACCTGATGGCCCACTCATCCCCTGTGCTGGGCAGTCTTCCGCTGCCCCCACTGTCCATCCGACCCACCCATTTGGCTCTTCAATAGCTTTATTTGTTCCCCTGTTTTACTCTATCTGGATTATTCCCAGTGCCTTCCGGACAGAGAATACGCCTTTGAGATCTCAGTAAGCCTCAGGACCCCAACAAAGTGCCAACACATGGGGTTAACTGATTGCTTAATGAGACAGCTCCTGATGGAAATAATTCTGCATTGTCTTGAATATTGAGAGATTTGTGGAAGCCAGCAACCCAAAGTTACATTGCAGAAGCAGTGTTTGCAGATCCCATTTACTTTTCATACCTTAAAAAGCAGATCCCAGGACAAAAATGGTCAATTTACTCAATTTTTTTTAAATCTTGAAATTTATATTTCTACTGGAGGTGAATTACATTCCTTGAAGGCAGCTTTCTACAAGAAAAAAATGTATATCTTACTGTCAGACTTCATTTTCCCATCTCGTTCACCAGGAGTTTAGGTGTTTCCTACAGGTTTCCTTAAAACCAGTTTTCCAAAGACTAGCTTTACTTCACTATGTTGTCGCCCCCTACTGGTAACAAATAGAGAGTGACTTGTTCTGCAAGGTGAGTGCAGGCAGGCAGCTTCTTTACCTTAAAAACGTTCGGATGCATTTGCTTCTAAGAACATTTTGTTTTCAACAGTAAATCTGCCAACCAGAGGCAGATATGTTTTATTCACCTAAATAAAAAGCTTTCCCTGTTCTCTGAGTCCTTCTGGATTAACTGTATAATAACTCTTACTTTCATTTTATCATTCTCTACCTTACATTCCTGTTCTCTCCAAGCTCCTCCTGAAGATTTGTTTTGTTCATCTTTGCTTCCTCTCCACCTAGCACAGGCCTTGAGACCTAGTAAGTACTCAATAAAAATTTGTTAAATACGTGTATGCATAAATTAATGAAACCATGAGAGGAAGGAAAAGAGGGAGGGAGGAAGGATATTTTCTATAAACCCCTCAGCTCATGAGTTACGAAGAGCCACATTTGGTTTACAGAATCATTTAGTCATCAGTGAGTGCTTCAGAATTTTCATCAGCAGATTCTAAAATCAGAGTAAAACCTTTTCCCCCTCTCTCCTTCTCTCCTGTAGCTGAACAGAATTAAAAGCTTTGCAGTGTCTCTATTGGGGTTATTAGGTCTCAGATTCACACACTGTACTTGTCACTTTTTTCCTTGGGGTTCTCAGTAACTGCAGCTAGCTGAGGTGTTCTGTCTCCTAGAAGGCAGAGTAAAGGAGGTGTCCCTGAATGGCTGTGGTGGACATCAGCAGGGCAGGTTTTGCAGCACCGATCCCCCTCTGCGAGGGGGATGCGTGGGTGGAAAAGTGAATGATCATTAAAGTTATTTCATAGTAACAACTGTCACGGGGAACAGAGCAGCATCCTTGGCTGGAGTGGCTAGTCTACACCAGGAGGCAGTGCCTCAGCCACAGCTCCTTCTAGACAATGGGTTGATATTCTGGCTTCTTGGACCTCTTGGGCTACCTTGGCTCTAAGCTTCTCTTCCAAGCACCGTCCTCCAGACTTTCTGGAAATTCTGTGAGCACCTAGTCTTCTAATCAATTCCTCTTTTGACTCAAGCAAACCAGAGTCAGTTTCTGTTACTCACATCTGAAAAAATTTTAAATAATACAATAGCAATCAAAGGGAAAAGAGAAGTCGAGAGAGATGGCGAAAGAGAAAGAGAAAAAGAAAGGAAAGAAGAAGGAAGAAGGTGGAGAGGGGAGTCCTCTTCTGGTTGGCAAACGGGTGCCTCACACATGCTCAATGCATAGTAGGCACTCAATGAAGTTGAATGCAAGGAAAGTCCCTTTATAAAATATTAGCATAGGACAAGACGCTTGTTCGGTAGTCTCCTTACCTGATCCCCATCTCAGTTCTAGGCATCCTCAGGAATCAGGGAAACTCAAATCAGCTGTTAATTATTCCTTGTTTCTCAAAGTGCGTGGTTCACAGACCAGCAAGAACCACCTGGGAACTTATGGAAATGCAGAATCTACACATTTACAAAGTTGCCAGTGATTTTATATGTACAATACAGTTTGAGAAGCACAGGTCTTTGAGACCATGGTTAAGTTACCCTCTCAAGTGTCAGGTTTTTTGTCTATACAATGAGAATAATAATAATAAGACCAAACCCATGTATAGTGTTAAAGCATATGAAATTGTTGGTATTTGACCTTCTTGACCTAAAGGAATGACAATTCCATATGATTCAATCTAATGCTTGTTCTTAGGGTTCAGTAAAGGTATCATAGGCAGTACTTACCACAGTGCCTGGCACCCGATAAGAACAGCAAATCTCTCTCCAGCCTATACTCTGGCAGTTTTTCAATTCAAGTCTCACATGCTCAGGACAATGGGAGTGAACTCCCAACAATGCTTGGATTGAAGGCAATAGGGGATGAGCTGACACAGGGAGAGTGCAGATGATTATTTCAATTCAACGTTCTTTCTCACTCACCTGCTCCGTGCCAGTCGCTCCACTGCCTGCTGGGGATATGAGGAGAGCCCAGCAGAAAGGTTCTCTGGGAGACAGTAACATTGGCCTGGCATTCAGCACTGTTCCCGGCTCACGTAGTGGGCAGTCTCTTACATACACGTTCTCTCATTTCCTTCTCACAGGAGGTGGGAATTGGCTCCATGTGTAAATGAGAACCAAGGCTGAAAATTCAGCAACTGCCCAAGGCCAACAGCTAGTAGATCATGAAACTATGTTTAGAATCCAGATAAGCTAGCGAACCAGGAGCTGAGCTGCCACGGGCACGTCCATATGGTGAGCTGCAAGCTTTCCTTAGGGCCTAAGAGCTTTGAGGGCTTCTCTCTCCCAAGCCGCTTGCCTCTTCTGACATCCCATTCTAATCTGATAAAACATTGCCTCTCACACCAAACGGCTCGGGGAGTGACTGGGAATTCTGGGTCTAGGATGCAAACATGCAGCAGTCAGGCAGCATTTCCTGGAGTTGTGTGTGGAAAGCATGGCGGGCCTTGGTGTGTACTTTTTGCCTCTACAGCTTTAGCTGCTTTTTGAATTTTTAAGTCCTTTCTTCATGTCCATCACAATAGAGTCCCAAGACCAGCAGTCAGTGTTGTCTTGTAGTTATATCTGAGAGCCTGGGGCACGGCGGAGTTTCTGCACTCGGGTGCCCTGCCACTACGTGCTGCACCCATGGGCCACCTCTTCAGCCATCACTAAAGTGGGTGCATTGTGGATTCATTCATTAGTGGAAAAATCCTGAGTACTGGCTGTGGCCAGGTACCGTGCTAGGGGCTGGCAGTACCTCAGACTACCCGCGTATATCCCCTCAGGCCTCCCATAGCAGGGTGAGCTGGGGTCTTTTGTGTTTGTTTGTTTTTTAATAAGTTTATTTTGATGTCATTAATCTACAATTAAATGAGTAATATTATGGTGATTACACTACCCCCTTCATCAGGTCCCCCCACCCCCAACCCCATTACAGTCACTGTCCATCAGCGTAGTGAGATGCTATAGAGTCACTACTTGTCCTCTCTGGGTTGTACAGCCCTCCCCATGACCCCCCAACATTACATCTGCTAATCGTAATGCCCCTTGTTCCCTCTTATCCCTCCCTTCCCGCCCATCCTCCCCAGTCCCTTTCCCTTTGGTAACTATTAGTCTGTTCTTGGGTTCTGTGAGTCTCCTGCTGTTTTGTTCCTTCAGTTTTTTTTTTCCTTAGTTCTTATACTCCACATATAAGTGAAATCATTTGGTACTTGTCTTTTTCAGCTTGGCTTATTTCACTGAGCATAATACCCTCTAGCTAGATCCATGTTGTTGCAAATGTACGATTTGTTTTCTTCTTATGGCTGAATAATATTCCATTGTGTATATGTACCACATCTTCTTTATCCATTCATCTACTGATGGACACTTAGGTTGCTTCCATTTCTTGGCTATTGTAAATAGTGCTGTGATAAACATAGGGGTGCATCTGTCCCTTTCAAATTGGGCTGCTGCATTCTTAGGGTAAATTCCTAGGAGTGGAATTCCTGGGTCAAATGGTATTTCTATTTTGAGTTTTTTGAGGAACCTCCATACTGCTTTCCACAATGGTTGAACTAATTTGCATTCCCACCAGCAGTGTAGGAGGGTTCCCTTTTCTCCACATCCTCGCCAACATTTGTTGTTGTTTGTGTTTTGGATGTTGGCCATCCTCACTGGTGTGAGGTGATATCTCACTGTGATTTTAATCTGCATTTCTCTGATGATTAGCGATGTGGAGCATCTTTTCATGTGCCTGTTGGCCATCTGAATTTCTTCTTTTGAGAAGTGTCTATTCATGTCCTCTGCCCATTTCTTAATTGGATTATTTGCTTTTTGTTTGTTAAGGTGCATGAGTTCTTTATATATTTTGGATGTCAACCCTTATCGGATACGTCATTTATGAATATATTCTCCCATACTGTAGGATGTCTTTTTGTTCTATTGATGGTGTCCTTTGTTGTACAGAAGCTTTTTAGTTTGATATAGTCCCACTTGTTCATTTTTGCTTTTGTTTCCCTTGCCCAGGGAGGTATGTTCATGAAGAAGTTGCTCATGTTTATGTCCAAGAGATTTTTGCCTATGTTTTTTTCTAAGAGTTTTATGGTGTCATGACTTACATTCAAGTCTTTGATCCACCTTGAGTTTACCTTTGTGTATGGGGCTAGACAGTAGTCCAGTTTCATTCTCTTACATGTAGCTGTCCAGTTTTTCAACACCAGCTGCTGAAGAGGCTGTCATCTCCCCATTGTATATCCAAGGCTCCTTTATCAAATATTAATTGACTGTATATGTTTGGGTTAGTGTTTGGATTTTCTATTCTGTTCCACTGGTCTGTGGGTCTGTTTTTGTGTCAATACCATATTGTCTTGATTACTGTGGCTTTGTAGTAGAGCTTGAAGTCAGGGAGTGTAATTCCCCCTGTTTTATTCCTCCTTCTCAGGATTGCTTTGGCTATTCGGGGTCTTTTGTGGTTCCATATGAATTTTAGAATTATTTGTTCGAGTTCATTGAAGAAAGCTGTTGGTAGTTTGATAGTGATTGCATTGAATCTGTAGATTGCTTTAGGTAGTATAGCCATTTTGACAATATTTATTCTTCCTAGCCAAGAGCATGAGATGCATTTCCATTTGTTAGTGTCCTCTTTAATTTCTCTTAGGAGTGTCTTGTAGTTTTCAGAGTACAGGTCTTTCACTTCCTTCGATAGGTTTATTCCTAGGTATTTTGTTCTTTTTGATGCAATTGTAAATGGAATTGTTTTTCTGATTTCTCTTTCTGTTGGTTCATCGTTAGTGTATAGGAAAGCAACAGATTTCTGTGTGTTAATTTTCTTTCCTGCAACTTTGCTGAATTCAGATATTAGTTCTAGTAGTTTTGGAGTGGAGTCTTTAGGGTTTTTTATGTACAATATCATGTCATCTGCAAATAGTGACAATTTGACTTCTTCTTTACCAATCTGGATGCCTTGTATGTCTTTGTTTTGTCTGATTGCCGTGGCTAGGACCTCCAGTACTATGTTGAATAACAGTGGAGAGAGTGGGCATCCCTGTCTTGTTCCCCATCTTAGATGAAAAGCTTTCAGCTTCTCGCTGTTAAGTATGATGTTAGCTGTGGGTTTGTCATATATGGCCTTTAGGATGTTGAGGTACTTGCCCTCTATACCCATTTTCTTGAGAGTTTTAATCATGAATGGATGCTGAATTTTGTCAAATGCTTTTCAGCATCTATGGAGATGATCATGTGGTTTTTGTTCTTCTTTTTGTTGATGTGCTGTATGAAGTTGATGGATTTTCGAATGTTGTACCATCCTTGTATCTCTGAGATGAATCCCACTTGATCATGGTGTATGATCCTCTTGATGTATTTTTGAATTCGGTTTGCTAATATTTTGTTGAGTATTTTTGCATCCACGTTCATCAGGGATATTGGTCTGTAATTTTCTTTTTTGGTGAGGTCTTTGCCAGATTTTGGTATTAGAGTGATGCTGGCTTCATAGAATGAGTTTGGAAGTATTCCCTTCTCTTCTATTTTTTGGAAAACTTTAAGGAGAATGGGTGTTATTTCTTCTCTATATGTCTGGTAGAATTCAGAGGTGAATACATCAGGTCCGGGGATTTTGTTCTGGGTAGCTTTTTGATTGCTGATTCAATTTCGTTGCTGGTGATTGGTCTGTTTAGTTTTTCTGTTTCTTGCTTGGTCAGTCTTGGAAGGTTGTATTTTTCTAAAAAGTTGTCCATTTCTTCTAGGTTTTCCAGCTTGTTAGCATATAGATTCTCATAATAGTCTCTTATAATTCTTTGTATTTCTGTGGGATCCGTCATGATTTTTCCTTTCTCATTTCTGATTCTGTTTATGTGTGTAGATTCTCTTTTCTCTTAATGAGTCTGGCTAGGGGTTTATCTATTTTGTTTATTTTTTCAAAGAACCAGCTCTTGGTTTCATTGATTTTTTCTATTGTTTTATTCTTCTCAATTTTATTTATTTCTTCTCTGATCTTTATTATGTCCCTCCTTCTGGTGACTTTGGGCCTCATTTGTTCTTCTTTTTCAAATTTCAGTAATTGTGTCTTTAGGCTATTCATTTGGGAATGTTCTTCTTTCTTTAGATAGGCCTGGATTGCAATATACTTTCCTCTTAGAACTGCCTTTGCTGCGTCCCATAGAAGCTGTGGCTTTGTGTTGTTATTGTCATTTGTCTCCATATACTCTTTGATTTCTGTTTTGATTTGCTCATTGCCCCATTGATTAATTAGGAGAATGTTGTTAAGTTTCCATGTATTTGTGAGCCTTTTTGTTTTCTTTCTAAAGTTTAATTCTAGTTTGATACCTTTATGATCCGAGAAGTTGGTTCGTAGAATTTCAATATTTTCGATTTTACTGAGGTTCTTTTTGTGGCTTAGTATGTGGTCTATTCTGAAAAATGTTCCATGTGCACTTGAGAAGAATGTGTATCCTGTTGCTTTTGGGTGTAGAGTTCTGTAGATGTCTGTTAGGTCCATCTGTTCTAGTGTGTTGTTCAGTGCCTCTGTGTCTTTACTTATTTTCTGTCTGGTTGATCTGTCCCTTGGAGTGAGTGGTGTGTTGAAGTCACCCAAGATGAATGCATTACTATTTCCTCCTTTAATTCTGTTACTATTTGTTTCACAAATGCTGGCGCCCCTGTGTTGGGTGCATATATATTTAAAATGGTTATATCCTCTTGTTGGATTGACCCCTTTATCATTATGTAATGTCCTTCTTTATCTCTTGCTACTTTCTTCGTTTTGAAGTCTATTTTGTCTGATACAAGTACTGCAACACCTGCTTTTTTCTCCTTGTTATTTGCATGAAATATCTTTTTCCATCCCTTCACTTTTAATCTGGGGATATCTTTGCGTTTGAGGTGAGTTTCTTGTAGGCAGCATATAGATGGGTCTTGCTTTTTTATCCATTCTGTTACTCTGTGTCTTTTGATTGGTGCATTCAGTCTATTTACGTTTAGGGTGATTATCGAAAGACATGTACTTATTGCCATTGCTGGCTTTAGATTCGTGGTTACCAAAGGTTCAAGGGTTGCTTCTTTACTATCTACAATCTAACTTAACTTTCTTGTTAAGTTATTGTAAACACAGTCTGATGTTTCTTTATTTCTCTACCTTCTTTTTCTTCCTCCTCCATTCTTTATATACTAAGTGTTTTATTCTTTGCCTTTAGTTAAATTTGGATGGTCTGCTTTCTTTGCTATGATTTTATTTTCTCTGGTGACAGCTTTTTAGCCTTAGGAGTGCTTCCCTCTACAGCAGTTCCTTTAAGATGTCCTGTAGAGGTGGTTTATGGGAGGCAAATTCTCTCAGCTTTTGCTTGTCTGGAAATTGTTTAATCCCGCCATCATATTTAAATGATAATCGTGCTGGATACAGTATTCTTGGTTCGAGGCCCTTCTGTTTCATTGCATTAAATATATCATGCCATTCTCTTCTAGCCTGTAAGGTTTCTGTTGAGAAGTCTGATGTTAGTCTGGTGGGTTTTCCTTTGAAGGTGATCTTTTTTCTTTCTCTAGCTGCCTTTAATACTCTGTCCTTATATTTGATCTTTGCCATTTTAATTATTATGTGTCTTGGTGTTGTCTTCCTGGGGTCCCTTGTGTTAGGAGATCTGTGGGCTTCCATGGACTGCGAGACTATTTCCTTCCCTAGCATGGGGAAGTTTTCAGCAATTATTTCTTCAAAGACACTTTCTATCCCTTTTTCTCTCTCTTCTTCCTCTGGTACTCCTATAGTGCAAATATTGTTCCGTTTGGTTTGGTCACACAGTTCTCTTAATATTCTTTCATTCCTAGAGATCCTTTTATCTCTCTCTGCCTCAGCTGCTCTGTATTCCTGTTCTCTGATTTCTATTGCATTAACAGTCTCTTGCATCTCGTCCAGTCTGCTGCTGAGCCCGTCAATGGCTTGTCTCATTTCTGCATTATCTTTCCTGACTTCCCTCACTTCCTCCCTTAGCTCTTGCATATTTCTCTGTAGATCCATCAGCATGGTTATGACTTTTATTCTGAATTCTTTTTCAGGAAGATGCTGTATTTCCATCCCTTCAGATTCCTTCTCAGACAGGCTCTGGATCTTGGTGATTTTTGTCTGTATCATATTCTTCTGTCTTGTCATGTTGACAGGAGTGGTCACTGGTAGGTGCCACGTATGTCAGCTGGGCTCTTTAAGGTTTAAAAGGAAAAGAAAAAAAAAAGCACCACCAAAAAAAGCAAGCAAGCCAAAAAAAAGAAGGAAGAGAAAGAAAAGAGAGAAAGAAGAAAGAAATGAAAGAAAAGGAAGGTGAAATAAGAAAAAAAAGGGCAAGAAATAAAACAGATGAGCAAAAAAAAAAGCAAGAAATAACAGAAACGAGCAAAAAAAAAAAGCCCACCTGGAGTGGATTCTCTAAGTGTGCTGTAGGTGTCACTGTTGTTCCACTAATTCGCAGCCGCGGCCGCGCCGCTTTTTTTGTAGGTCTGGGCGGGGCAGGAATGAATGGCACACTATTGTTTTCTGTATAAAGTTCCAGCATGGTTGCTCCCTTCTCTCTGTCACTAGCGAAGGGGACCGAAGTTCCCCAGGACTTCCAGCCTGCAGGGCTGAGCCCACTGGGGCGATGGTGTTCCCTTGCTGCGCCCCCCGCCTCTCCGAGACCGCTACAAATGGCGCGCGCTTTTCTCTTGTCCCCGGGCGCTGGCTGCACAGTCCTGGCACCTTCCCGGCTTAAAACCTGCACCTTCTGCCTCTCCAATGTCTGATGCACTGCGTGATGTGTGTCAGCGCTCCCGGCGCTCCCGGCACAGACCCCCGGGGCTGGTTATTTCACAGACCTGCTCTTCCACTCCCTCCCGGCTCCGAATCCTCTCCTCCTGCCGGCGCAGTGGGCTGGGTGAGTGTTCGGGTGCCACCGGGTCACGGCTCTGTATCTTACCCACCTTGCGGGGTGTTGAGTCCTCCCAGGTGTGGCTGCACGCTCTGCACTTTCCTGTGTGCTCCGATTTTTCTTTTAGGAATAGTTGTATTTGCTGTGTTTTCATAGATTTATATAGTTTTGGGAGGAGATTTCTGCCGCCCTGCTCACACCGCCATCTTCCCGGAAGTCTCTTGTGTTTGTTTTTAACAGAGGAAACTGTCCTGCTTGTACAGAGTCCTGGAATCAACACCCCCTGAGGCAGCCCCCTCCCCATGGTTTGCAGGAGTTGGTGTATAGATACCCCCAGGCTTCTCGGGCAGGATAGATCTAGGGCAGGTATTCCACAGTAGCATCTCGAGTTCCCCAGTGGGGTCAGCTCCGGTTTCCCACAATGGAAATGTGATTGAAAACACATTCTTCATTTGCTGCCTTCCCTTCCCTGTCTCACCTCCCCACTCCCCTCCTGAGGCTGGGACACCTCCTCAGTAAACTGTCTAACCTTTCTTGGTCTCAGTGTTGGCTCCTGGGAAAACCCCAGTCAAGACAGTATGAGCACAGAGCTCACAGCCCACCCCTGGGGGCACGCTCAGGCAGAGATCACTTGCTATGCCTTCAAACATTATTCTCTGATTATTTATTTGGCAGTTATTAAGTGGAGTTGGGATTTCCTGTGGATAAATATTATGGATAAATACTTATTCCCTATGCCTAGATACTATTTACAGAAACAACTTCATTACTGGGTTTTGTCTACTGACCAAAGCAGAATTATCCAGGAAAATTTGACAGTATTTCTTCTCTTTCAGAATTTCTTGGCTCTCTTTTCAGTATTCTTTATTGACTTCCTAGATGGAACTTCTTAAGAAGGTACTTTAAAAGGATTTTTAAACTTAGATGACAAAATAAGTCCTGAGTGCCCAGTAAACAGCATTGAGCATGCATTCATTCTGTTT